>JASDQU011026191.1:29559-45760 GCA_032191745.1 Picea mariana
TGGAGGACACATGGCTCCTGATTAAGTTCGGTCACCATCTCAGCTATCGTAACTTAGAAATACAAGGGTCGACTCCCTTCCATCCATGATATGTGAGATGTGAAGGTGCCTTTGGGTGCGGGCCCATGGTCATATCACAGGGTTTTATGGAAAGGGGAGAAAGAAGATGAGGGACATGAAGCCAATGTGTTCAAGGGAAAATGGGTCGTGTTCGTTGATTTTGAAGCCAAATCCAATCGCCGATATGGAGGGTCGTTTCATAGTTTTAGTCACTAAGGATCCTGGATGTTGGAATGGTGGAATCTCCCAAAAGGAGAAGTGTCGAAGCACCTCTGGAGAGAGGTTCCAAGTCATGGCCATGGGTTACATTGAGGGTGGAGCCAAAATAAAAAGGAGGCTAGCCTTTGAGCCTTGGGAAGCAAGCGCATGGTCATTCCTTACACTCGAAGTATCAGCCACCTACTGTGGAGGAATACAATTAATGAAAATTGAGTAGGTAGCTGAAACCTCAGCTCAAGCAATGAATGTAAGGCATGGAGGTTCTGGTAGGCAGTCTTCCCAAGATCATCCTATGTGTAGGTTTTCTTAAAAGAGCCATGCCGATCAGATGTCCTCGTCTGAGCAGATGAGCCTGCACATGATAAATTGGACTTTAATGTCTCAGCTACCCTCTTGCTGCCAAGGGGACAAATTTCTCTGAGTATATATACTCAGTTTTTGTATTTTTGTAGGGATGGATGGTAGAGCAGAGCTCCCAATTGTAATGTTTTAATGAAGCACTAGTTTTCTTGGATTTGTATCTGCATATGAAATTTTCTTGTTTAATATAAGGTAGTTCTCTTTTTCATCTGGTTTCGATCTCATACTAAAAGGTTTCAAGATTGACTGATTCACATGAATTGTCATGATTGTGTTATGATAAAGGATGTATTATAATGTTGTTATGTTCTTTTAGTGTTTTTTCTCTTGGATATAAGAGGTTCTTGTGTTCAAGTTTTTCTTCTACAAGTTGTTAGAAGCTCGATGCCTACAACAGTCCTTTGCATTTCCTCACAAAATTCTTCCTCCTACTCACCCTTATTACAACTTATTGTCTGAAGTTAAACCAAGACCTCATCTACTTGTACTTGCCTGGCCTAGTTTCCGAGTTAGAATGATATTGTTATGAGTTCATTTCCATTCATCACCTTCTATCAACAAATAGTGACATAAACTGATGGGCATCAGGCTTACTCCTGCTGCAATCTAGGAGTGACATATGATGCCAACAGTAATATAATAGTACGTAGAAGAAGAATTTGGTGGTGATATTTGCAGACTACCAACTTATTGCAAGGAACTTGTATAAACTAGGAGCATATTAAATTCTAAGGAGATGTGTCATGGAGCATGAAATTCCTATCATTTTAGCAGAAGAACATGAAGGAATAGCTAGAGGGTACTATGCAGAGAAGGCTACTGTGAAAAAGATATTTCATGTAATACTATGATGGCCAACAATTTATAATGATGCAAAGGAATATTGTCATAATTGTGATTTCTTTGAGAGGGTAGGAAAGCAATCCAGGAGGGGTGATATGCCATTAAAAATCCAGGTAACAATAAGAGTGTTTGAAAAATGGGTAGTATATTTTGTAGAACCAATAAATCCACCATATAGGAGATCAGGAGAAAGGTATATCATTATAGCGACAGAATATTTAACCAGATGGGTTGAAAAAGTAAGAGTGAAATATTGCTTTGCATAAACTACAATGCACTTCCTATTTGAACAAGTGATTATAATATTTGGATGTCTTAGTGATCTGATGAGTGACCAAGGGACTCATTTTATCAATAGTATTATATAGGGAATTACTGAATAATTTCAGATACATCATCATAATAGCACTCCATATCATCCTCAAGCTAATGGGACAGTGGAATAATTTAATAAGATATTGGAGAATGCCTTAACTGAGATTTGTAATGTAAAAAGGGATGATTGGGATTTGAATATATCAACAATATTATGGGATTATAGAACTACTTGCAAGAAGCTTACATGGAAGACACCTTTCAGATTGGTGTATTTACAGGAAGAAGTAGTCCCTTTGGAGTATTTGATACCTAGTTTGTGCACTCCAACCATTAAAAACATGACAAAAAGAGGCGCATCTAAAGAAATATTGTCACAACTCATGGAATTAGAAGAATACTAGATTATAGATTGTTTCCATCAAGAAGTACATAAGGCAAAGGAAAAATCTTGGCATGATAGACAGATTAAGAAGAAGAAATTTAAGGAAGGAGATATGGTTCTCCTCTATGATAGTAAATGCTTGCAACACCCAGGGAAATTTAGAATGCATTAGCTAGGGCCATATGAGATAATGTTTGTCACAGATGGAGGTATTGTGCGACTGGAGGATTTAACAGGAAAAGAGATGCAAGGGTTGGTGAATGGTATTTGACTAAAACTGTATAGGGACAATCGACCCAGTAACCCTCAGTATTTGAATTGCAAAAAAGTAGAGTTGTACATAGTGTATATAGTAGGAGTTAAAAGAATAAAAAGAAAAGAAAAAAAAATGGACAAAGAAGAAAAGGGAAAGAAAAACTTGGAAAAAAAAAGAAAAAAACAAAAAGATGAAGTAGATAGACAAGTGGTTTTTCATGCAGATTTATATGGTACAATGCACAACATATATTAAGTGGTGTGACAAAACAATAATATACTACACATAGTAGAAAGATGAAAAGACAGAAAAGGCAACACGACGGGACATAAATCTGTCGAAAAAAGGAAAATGATAGTGGATGGCAAAAGTACAGACATGACAAATCATTTATGACAGGAACTATAAAGAAGAAAACTTGGAAGGGAAGACTCATTGTGATAGTGAGAGAATGGGAGCTAAGGAGAGAATACATGGTGCGAATAGGTGTTGTCGAGCTCATTTCAAGGAGATTTAGAAGCAAATTGAGAAGGATTTATAAGAATGGTGCCACTGAAGGTCAAAGCTCCTAGTTGAAATGCAAGAAAGACATGCAACACCACAAGATATCTAAAGGAGAAAGAAAATAAAAAGTAGAAAACCCTATCCATCCATAGGGAGTCATCGATGTGGATGAGATCCCATCACCCATCGTTGAACTAGTTAGTCCAACCATTGTCAAGGAACATGAACCACTGATTGAGGAAAATGATGTTGATCCAAAGAATGAAGAAAAAACACCTACACACTAGCTTGGTGTAGGATCACTGTAGAAGTTAAACAAGGAGGATGATGAACGAATAGATTAAGATGAGCCCACAGGAAAGGACAAGGCAGAACAACAACCTGTCGTAGAACAAACACAATATATGGAAGAATAGGTCCAGCTAGAGAGATCATCATGCAAACATAAAGAAGCAACATTGGAATTATCACGCATACTCGAAGGATTCACGATCCTTCCTGATAAGTTAGGATGTATTGAGAAACAGAAGTATTTGAACCATGATGTAACAGATAGGCACAAGTTCCCTAATTTTGCGCCACAAGTTTATATGGAAAGTAAAGGAGAAAGTTCATCAAGAGTTCCAATTTTAGAACCAAAGTAGTGGATAGTCGGGTTATATAATAGATGAATAATGAACTTGTTAGAAATCCTTCATTTTGGGTGGGGTAAATATGTAAACAATTACATCAAATAGTTAATGTCATTGGTGCATGGGGGTATTATATGGATGGACAAGTTGGTATCAATAGATGTAGATTTTATTGCAAAAATTAAAAGTCTACCAACTAATGGAGAGAAGCCAACAAAATACTCGGATGAAAAGACAAAGGGGAAAGCCCTGATAGAGGAAATGAAGAAAAAATATGGCACTTAGAGAGGGTTCCAGGGAATCATAATCAACATAATAAGTGAACCTGCGACAAGGTTGGCAATGAATTTGATGGCATGTAAAGTGTTAAGGAAATGTCACAAGGAATAAGCACCTGCAAGAGTTATAACAACAGACGTATAGTGCATGAAAGGGACTTTACTCAGATGGATCCCATACTGAATTTATTTTTGGATGACTCCAAGGATGCATAAGATCTTGGAATAGAGTTCCATTATGCATGGTTTATAACATTGATACCCTTGGTGGGTTGGGGAGAACCCAAATAAAATGGATTTTAACCAAGGAAAGGAAAATGTTGTGCACCAATGTATACAACATTAAGGCACACCTCAGACACAAAATAAAGGAAGGAAAATTCTAGTATATTTTCCATGTATTATGAAGAAATGCAGGAAACTATTTCCAATACTTGGAGGATACCACCAAAGGTAGTAAGAGAAAATCAAGGAATAACAGAATTTAAGGTTTCTAGACACAATGTGTGGATCAAGAAAGAAAGGGATCCCACAAAGAAATGGTTACAATTAAGGTATTATGTGGTAGAATAAGAGGTGCAATGGGCCATGAAAGAATAGCTTACAGAATGAAAAGTACTAATAGTGTCCAAGAAGGGATCAAGAGGTAAGAAATAGGCAAAGGCTTGCACATCAAATAAAACAATTATCCCAACAACAAACACAATAAAGGAAACAGATCCCACCAAGGATACTAGAGGGAGAATGATACTAAGAAAACATAGATACAAGAAAATTCCAAATCCTTCAGCACAAGATAAGTACCACATAGAAGTAAGAAATGGAATAGCACCGCAGGATACAAGTGTTCCTATGCAAGATGAACTGGGACGAGCAAGTCTTCCAAACATAGAGATATCGGATACTACAATGCAAACAAAATCATTTCTCATGAAGAGAACGATAATTCATATAGGAGGACACCGAAAGAAGATGAAGACACACAAGGGTGTCCCTGAATTTACAATCAGAAAAGATGATGTTGATGTATATTTTTTAGGTAATATGAGGGATTCCCAACAGGAATGTCTTATGACCTCTTGTTGGGCTCCAAGTTTTTTTATGCAAATATTTCCTTTGATGCATTTTAAGACAAAAAATGGGTTTTTTTACTTCTTCCAAGAATTCCCCCCCCAAATGATGGTTATATCCTATTTTAAGGTGCCCTTACAAGTGGTTTTAGTAATCAAGTGTTAGTACATGAAAACCTCAAAACATATAGAAATCCTCTAGGATATTAAAAACATCCTAATTCTTATCCAAACAAATAAGCATACATGAAAAATGGACATAGGTATTTTTGGTCATCATGACCCTAGATAAACCCCCCCTGAGAAAAACCAGTCTAGAATGAAAGTATATATAAGTGTGATCTCATGTAAGGAATACAACAAGGAATACAATACAATAGAACCTGTTTATGTAGAAATATCCTCTCAAATGTTTCAATCAGGTTCCAAGTAGAATACACCCAATCTAGTGCACCCTTCCTTCCTTGATGCTCTATCCACTGAATCAATGTTCCCTTCCTCCTCCTTTTCCCAATGAAGTAACCCTTGAAAAAAAAAATATTGTTGTGTGCCTCCTCTAAGATGAACCTATCATATATGAGGTATCACAAGAACTCCTAGTGTCTGCTAAGCATATGCCCTCCTCCAAAGGTGTGACCTCCAACTAGCAAGTACTCTCACACACAAATGGTGATTCTCCAATCCTCCTAGAACTCTCCATGAATGGAGGCAGCCAATATGTCCTAACCAAATTCTTCCATCCTCATCCCATTTATCCTCTCCCAACCCTTTTGGTGAACAAATGAAGGAATGAGTGTCTGATTGGCCCTATGTGCCCCTCTTGAACCATCCATAAGAAAACCTAAAGATGGATGGCTAGGATCACCCCAAGCCATCTCCAATGAATTGGTGAGGTCTCTCCAAAATAATATCACCTAAAAACCCACTTTGGTTTAAGTTCCCAAAGTTCACTTTATGTCACCCAATTCACGCACAAAGTGAATTAATAGTCACTTTAGGATAAAAGTGACAAATTTCACTTTTGACTTAAATCTCTTAAGTCAAAGTGAAATTGGACATAAAGTAGAAGGTACAATGGTACAAACATTTCCCTCTTGTGGTTAGAGACCCAAAAACAAAATGGGGTCACTTTCCAAGGTACCCAAATCTGAACACTTGATCTTCC
Source organism: Picea mariana (assembly GCA_032191745.1). NCBI lineage: Eukaryota > Viridiplantae > Streptophyta > Pinopsida > Pinales > Pinaceae > Picea > Picea mariana. The sequence continues at coordinate 35,647 of JASDQU011026191.1, forward strand.
CTATGAAAGTGTCATTCACCCCTCTAATCTCATCCCTGTAGTGGACATGGTTTCCTGCTAGAAAATACTCGGTGAGTATGGTTGTACCCTGATCATCAAAAGTGGTCTCTGACATAGATCTAATCAACCTTCATGATCTCTAGATGGAATTACATCTCCACCTATCTGATCTAAAAATAGAAGGCTGACTTGTAATGCTATGCAAGCACCCTCTACTTCATTAAAATAAACTTTATAGGACCTTTCTTCATGTGTTAAAATATGCAAGATGATTTATTTGTTAAGTTCATGCTTCTTCTTTTCAATGTTCATGTGTGAGGAAATGTTCTTTTAAAAGGTTAAATATGTGCTTTAAACAAATACACAGTAACATCACTTGCAGCAAATAACCCATCAAACTCACAACAATAACAAGATGATAAAGGAGTTCACCCCTCTCTGGGCTACATCTCCTTGAGCCTCCTTCAATGGACTAGGTTCTTTGGGATTAGTTTGTCAAATATTATTTTACAAGCTGCTGCTCAACTCCAATGGAAATATTGACTATACCATTGGGTTCAGAATACATAAAAACCCCAAAAATGACTAATAAAACTCTGAAAATGGATAATGGCTCTTCCGGGCATGACCTCTTCTACATGTGGCCTTAAGCTTCCTTGAGCTTCTCTTTGGAAAAAACACCTGTAAAAGACCTAAAATGGATCTGAAACCTATCCCAAAATGTTCATAGAATATTAATTATCCAAAAATGATTATTCAATCACAGAAAACAAACATAGGCCCATCTAAGCAAGACCTCAAACAATGAGGGCTTCAAGCTCCCCGGAGCTTCCTGAAACTTCAATGGCTAAAAACCTGAAAAAAAAGTCTTCAAATGGCCTTTCTAATAGTTCCAATGGATTCAGGACATCCAAAAACCCCTAGGTGGTCTTTTACGACACCTCATTTGGTCAAAAAATGAAGAAGATAGGCCTCCTGCCATTTTCTTCCTTCAAGCTTGTTGTCTCTGGTTCGCCAAAACGCACCTGTGTGTGAGTAACCTTGCTTCTGGGCGTTTCCCGTGCCTAAACCCGACATCCACGTGCATCTCCAAAAAATGTGCCAATTTTTTGAATGGTTAACGGAATTAGAGCCCCCAAAATCGGAGGTGTTGGGTGCATGGGGGCCATATGGCCACGTCCCAGCACAAATTTAGGCACTCGTTCCAAGGTTAAACCTGGGCGTGACATGTGGTGGTGTATGGTTTATATAACCATTTTAAAAATCAAAATGTAAACCAATTCCCGCGCTTCCATGCACATTTCGGGTCACATGGATAACAATGCAACCATGGGCTGAACTCTGTTTACATATATGCACGCCACTCCATTTACACAATGGTCATATAATACATTGCAACCATGCTATATGTTTTAAACCGCACCTAACCAACATATATGATGGGTCACATGTGAAATACAATACAACTGCGGCTACATTCGTGTGCCTCCGTGTAGAGTCATATGGTAACCATACAACCACGGGCTGGTGCTAAGCCCCAGCTCGACCCCTCGCCATATTAAATATTAACTCAATTCAAATAAATATCAAACCATATAATAAACAAGGCATATGGTATGGTGCATTGGAAGGGTAGACTTTGTTAAATATTTCATGGTGGAATGAGGTCCGGGGTTCAAATCCCACAGACTCCATAAATTTTGAACAAACAACCAATGCCATGGTGCCATGTCGCAGCCCAGGACTGGGCCACGTGGCACCTCATAATTTTCCAAAACCATGCCACGTGTCACAATGTGATTCATCCAAACTATGCCAATTTAGAAATGACACATCAACATATGCCAACTCAGCTCTACCACGTCAGTGTATGATCATTCCATGTCAGCATCCGTACGGACTGCACAGTCAGCGTCCCTCTTTTTTTTTACTTGTTTGATGATTCGAACAGATCGCGATATCTCTCACTCCTGACATCCATTTGAGACGAAATGAATTGCGCTGGGTTCATGATGACAAGGGCTACGCTCTCGTTTGTTTTGAGGCAATTCCGAGAATGTCAATTTTTGAGCTACAATTCGACCCCTGCTCCAGATTCTGATCACGCCTTCCCACTGAAAGGCTTTTGGACCCACAAAATATTATGATTATCTATATGAGATTCAATACTCCTCTGCTTTCAAGTTCTATCAACTGATTCTACTTGAAAAGTCTTTTTGACAATCACCTGGATACTTTGACATGCCTTACAATGCAACTGACTATGTCCCTCAACCACTGTTCTTTGGCTGCTACTGACCCACTGTTCTCTTTGTTCTTGGAAGACTGCCAACCTTCCCACTGAGAATCAAGTCCCTCTTGTGAACTCTTTGGCGTCAACACAATCCACTCTCCAATGGTTGCAAAACCTTTCCTGCGACATCTTGTCACAAGCCAAGAAAACCATCAATCTTGAAAACACATTATACAAGACTGAAAATGATGCCAACAAAGTCTTTTGTTGTTCAAACAAACTGTCACATATTGTACTTCATCAAAGCACACGGTGTTTTCTTGCATCATGGTGTACTCAAAATTAACTTGCAAGCCAACAAACACAATCGACTAAACATAAGTCGAAAACATGATCGACACAACATAGTCGTCAGACAATCATCAACACCAGTCGAGACTCAGTTCAAACATATTGACCTTCCCAAAATAACAAGTCGACATTCATGATACACAATCATGTTACAATCATGAATCATTCATGATGAACTATCACCAAGTTCATTGTTTACGCACACCCAAAAACACATGCATGTGTATAACTCTTCAACTCTAATTCCAGTACAAACATAAGTACATAAACCCGAAACATGTGGGTACATAAGAGCTGAATATGAAAAATATATATGGCTGTAACAAATTAGCATCATACCCCTCTTTTACATCCTCCTAATGAAAATGTATAACACAAGAATGCATTCAAAAAAAATGCATTCACATGAAAACTTGCATCTTACAAGTTATGATAATCTGCTGCAACTTGTCAAACTTCAACAAAAATGAATAGATAAGGCTGAAACGTGCATCTACAACAGAAAAATGCAAGCCTTACTTACTCAAGAAATCCAACCATTTCTTACCAAGCCAACTCAAAGGTGAATTCTTCTACTGAAATTCATCTTCTTGTAAATCATCTTGACTCACATCAATGATGGAATCTCCTCTTCCATTCTTTCCAATCTCTTTATCCATCTACTTCTTATGTTGTGGATGAGTGGTTGGATGCAATGTCCAACATTGGTCAATGAGATGACCCCTCTTCTGAAAATGAGTGCAAATCTTTTGCATGCTCTTTTCAAGTTGCCTTTGCTTGGAAAGTTTCCTGAAAGTGGTCAATCTTTTCCAACATTTTTAAACATGATGGTTATATAAACCACAATATNTACATGAACTTTTTTTTTTTTTTTACATGAAAATTTATCATGCTTAACATAATCAAAAGAAACTGAATGATAAGAAGAATTATACCTTGAACATTCACCTTTATTGCCTCTTTGAGGAGGTGAATTTGAAGAGTTACAAGCTCTCCTTTGAAGTCTATCAACAATGTTCTTGTCTTCATGGCTATCACAACTCTTTTGTTTCACACATTTGCATTCATCTTGAACACAAGCTTGGCATACTTGAGGGATTGAACTTGCAACAAAAGTTCTTGAACTTTAATCTTTATAGCCTTCTTGAGGGGGTGAACTTGAAACAAAATTTGTTCTTGGAACTTCTCCCCTTGTCTCCTCAACTTTGGAATTTTCTCCATCTCTTTGTTCATATCCAAGACCACAATACTTGGGTCTCTCTTCAACAACAATAGGCTCAACAATGCCTTGTGCATGCTTGCCTAACCCTTTACCTCCATAGCCCATGTTTAACAATAACTTGGACCCTATTCCTCTTGTGTGATTTTTAAAAACCCCAAAGCATTCTTATTGAGAGGAATTTGAAGATAAACTAACATTACATACCTCATGTTCATGCATGTACTTGGTAAGGGTTTCCTTTGCCTCATGGAGTTGATTCTCCATCTCATGCAACTTTTCAAGAAGTTGGTCTTTCTCCTCCTTCATGGCCATCAACTACTCTTGAAGGACAATGCTCTCTTCTCTATCTTCCCACAACTCTTGTACCATATCTTTCATGGTTAGCAACTCCTTAAACATCTCTTTTTCAAATAACTTGGATAATGAAGATGTATGGGAATGATCAATGTTTGAAGCTTCCTCCATCCTTGCAAGATATCAAACTTCAACACAAAACTTGCACAAATACCAACAACTAAATCTCAAGCTATCAATGGAAAATACATGAGCAAAAAAAACTATGCTCTGATACCATTTGATTTGAAAATAGAAGGTTGACTTGTAATTCTATGCAAGCACCCTCTACTTCATTAAAATAAACTTTACAGGACCTTGCTTCATGTGTTAAAATATGCAAGATGATTTATGTGTTAAGTTCATGCTTCTTCTTTTCAATGTTCATGTGTGAGGAAATGTTCTTTTAAAAGGTTAAATATGTGCTTTAAACAAATACACAGTAACATCACTTGTAGAAAATAACCCATCAAACTCACAACAATAACAAGATGATAAAGGAGTTCACCCCTCTCTGGGCTACATCTCCTTGAGCCTCCTTCAATAGACTAGGCTCTTTGGGATTAGTTTGTCAAATATTCTTCTACAAGCTTCTGCTCAGCTCCAATGGAAATATTGATTGTACCATTGGGTTCAGAATACATAAAAACCCCAAAAATGACTAATAAAACTCTGAAAACGGATAATGGCTCTTCCGGGCATGACCTCTTCTACGTGTGGCCTTAAGATTCCCTAAGCTTATCTTTGGAAAAAAACACCTGTAAAAGTCCTCAAATGGATCTGAAACCTATCCCAAAATGTTCAAACATCAAAAAATGAAGAAGATAGGCCTCCTGCAATTTTCTTTTTTCAAGCTTGTTGTCTCTAGTTTGCCAAAACGCACCTGTGTGTGAGTAACCTGGCTTCTGGGTGTTTCCTGTGCCTAAAACCAGCACCCGTGTGCATCTCCAAAAAATGCACCAATTTTTCGAATGGTTAATGGAATTAGAGCCCCCAAAATCAGAGGTGTTGGGTGTATGGGGGCCATATGGCCACGTCCCAGCGCAAATTTAGGCACCCGTTCCAAGGTTAAACCTGGGCGTGACATGTAGCAGTGTATGGTTTATATAACCATTTTAAAAACCAAAATGTAAACCAATTCCCACGCTTCCGTGCACATATCGGGTCACATGGATAACAATGCAACCACAGGCTGAACTCTGTTTACATATATGCGCGCCGCTCTGTTTACACAATGGTCATATAATGCACTGCAACCGTGCTATATGTTTTAAACCATGCCTAACCAATATATATAATGGGTCACATGTGAAATAAAATACAACCACAGCTACATTCACGTGCCTCCATGTAGATTCATATGGTAACCATACAACCACGGGCTGGTGCTAAGCCCCATCCCGACCCCCCACCATATTAAATATTAACTCAATTCAAATAAATATCAAACCATATAATAAACAAGGCATATGGTATGGCACATTGGCAGGGCATACTTTGTTAAAGTTTTCACGGTGGAAGGAGGTCCGGGGTTCAAATCCCATGGACTCCATAAATTTTGAACAAACAACCAATGCCATGGTGCCATGTGGCAGCCCACGACTGGGCCACATGGCACCTCATAATTTGCCAAAATCCTGCCACGTGTCACAATGTGATTCGTCCAAACTATGCCAATTCATAAATGACACATCATCATATGCCAACTCAGCTCTGCCACATCACCTCTACCACATCAGCATATGACCATGCCACGTCATCATCCATATGGACTGTATGGACTGCACAGTCAGCGTCCCCATTTTTTTTTCCCTATTTGATGATTCGAACAGATCACGATATCTCTCGCTCCTGACGTCCATTTGAGACAAAATGAATTGCGTTGGGTTCGTGATGACGAGGGATACGCTCTCGTTCATTTTGAGGCAATTCTGATAATGTCTATTTTTGAGCTACAATTCAACCCCTGGTCCAGATTTTGATCACTATCCGAGATCACCTAGATCTTGGCATCACACAAAATATCTAAAACCTGGTATCTCACCAAGTATTTCTACCTCCTTACATCTCACCAAAGGTCCCTACTCTTGGAATTACACCAAGAGTCACATATCTTGGCATATCACCAAGAGTCTCCCTCTTAGAATCTAACCAAGAGTCACATCTCTTGGAATCTCACCAAGATTCTCCCTCTTGTAAACTCACCAAGAGTCTCATCTCTTGGCATCTCACAAAGAGTATCTGGATCTTGGCATCCCACCAAGATCCTCAACTTGGTCTCTCACCAAGTGACTTCGACCTAAAGTGGAATCTAAAACTGATTTCTCATCTCTATAGCACCAACTGTCTATCTACTCAGCAACTCTGAAACTGAAGTTGTCCCGAATGGTCTAGTCACCCCTAAAGATGGTGTCCTCGAAAAATGATTATGTGTCCCATGAGATACAACACTCTCAATATGTGGGATATCCTCAACTTTTTATGTGCACCAACCACTAGATGGTGTATCGATTGACAAAAAACAATTGAAAAAAGCACATGCCCTCGTAAATTGACTAGTAAAATCCTCCTCCTCTGTTGTCATTGACGTACTATATTTTTGCTTCTTCTTCTTCTTGGGACAATGTGCAACATAGTGTCCCATCTGTCCATAATAAAATCATCTCACTTTTCTCATGTCCCTCTTCTTCCCACTGCCACCCTCCTGTGGCTTGGACCCTCCCTTGGGACCCTATCTAGTACCCTTGTTGACCTTATTCTTTCCCTTTGTCCAAAGAGAAAGATTCTCATCACCCTTTTATATAAATTGTTGTCCTAAGTATCTAGAGTTGCATCTTAGTTCCTCCTAAATGAATTCATCCTAGAGTCTCTCCCAACTAAGCATGAGATCCCGAGCCACAATTACTTGTACAAATAAACCCCAAGTTTTGGAGAAGTTGTTTAAGGTTGACCTCACCAAAACGTTCAGATCCACAATCTCTTTTATTGTTTCCAACTCATCTAGAATCTATGTAAATATTCAAAGCTATGAAGTCACCAACTCGTAATTGAGCATCTGAATTCCCTTGCGTTTCTTCTACAAAACCATCTTTTGGTTCTAATTGGGACTCTGGTACAACTTTCACAATGAGACCCACATCTCAAAGGCATAGTGCTTCCTAGTCAAATGGTGTATGACTTGGTCTCTCACTACATCAAAAATAGTCCTCTTAGACTTGGTGTTCGTCTGATTGAACTCTACTACTAGCAAGGGAGAAGTGACAGGAGGAACAATCACTAGAACTTGAACTATATCCCATAGTTCAAGATCCTCCAAGACAAATATGTTCCTAGTCTTCCAAGGGGACTAGTTGCTAGCTCTATCTAGCCTATCCTCTTCCCTCATCTGAGACACTGATATGGATTTCAATTGAAAGTCACATTGTTGCTACACACTACAAAAGTTTTCAACCTCACTCCTATCAACACATGTGTGAAAATATGTTGTCCACAAATGTACAAAACAATACCAAAAAACTTCCCACTAAATGCTCTACAAATCAACAAAACATAGCTCCAAAGAGATATACCCTTTTCAATTGATGACAAAGGGGGAGAGAATCATCAAATACATGGAGAGCATCCCACATGACAGTGAATCTATGGGGAGAATCCTCAGGTATAGTTCAGTTAGAGGGAGCATCCCCAAAGAGATATACACTTTTCCATTGATGCCAAAGGGGGAGAGATAGTTGCATTGATGTGGAGAGATGACCATTGATGAGGAGCGATGATCACAGAGGGAGAATGAGCATTGTCATGTCTAAGTGTTTCCATCAATGATTGGTGTTGAAATAAATGTTTGTATTTCTATCAATGCCAAAGGGGGTGATTGTTATACTATGTTATCACTGATGTCAAAGGGTTGATTTCAAGTATTGTCATAGTGATGTGCTTATTGTTGAAAAGTCAACAAGAAACATGTGTCTAATTTACTTTTCCCTTAATTAAATTAGACAATAAATATTAATCTATTATTTCATTCGTAACTAATTGAGTTTGATTTGCAACATAATTATAAGTGTAGTTAAGTGAGTTAAGATTAGTTGTACTAGTTGTAACTAAACATGCACTAGTGAGAGTTCAGTTAATCAATGAACTCACATGCAACTGAAGATTCGCCATGGTTAACTACATGCATGTCAAATCCAGTGGAGACCCAGTTGAGATAATAGGTTAAAGGGACAATTTAGCTATCAGTTGTGATTTGATCACACATGCAGTGGATATGCTTATGAGCATGTGAAAACTAGGCAATTTGTAACAATCGAGAACATTGTGAGAATTCAATTTGCAGAGATTGTGCAGAGGAGGTAGGCTGTCTGGACATGGAAATTGGCACATGTATTTTCCGATTTGTGTATGACAGTGTGAAATGATTGTATTGTACTGAGAGCTCTTGGATCAGAGTTTCGTATGAGATTGTTTCATGATTCATGATATACATAATATATGATAGTGTTAAGCCCTAATGTTGGCCCATTACCCCTTAATTGGGGCATCTTAGATTAGTAATGCTATTTTATTTATGTCGGCTTTAGGCCATTAGTTGTAATTTAGATTAGTAATGTTATTTTAATTATGTCGGCTTTAGTCCATTATTTGTAATTATACCTCCTAGTCTCCTATATATACCAAGGAGACATTTTCATTTTGAATCATCTTGTACTTGAATATTTAAGTGGGGTAAAAGGAGGTTTCCCCCTCGAAGAGGCTTATTATCTGAAATTATCTCTTTTTCAAGGCGTTGATTACTTTTCCTGAGGTTTTTCTATGCTATATTGTTGTTTGGTTCTTAACATATGGTATCAGAGCTCAAGGTCTTGGGGTTTCGCTGCTACATCTGACACACCGTGGAATTTTCGCTATAAATGTTTTTCTACAACTTTTCAGAAGGAACCACTTGGAGGGTACTTAAAAGACGAATCAAGGTATGTTGGGTTCAAAATGCATCTCCTGAGGCCTTATAATTTCGGAGATACAGCCTGTACAAGATAGGGTTCTGGAATCATCCTGAAATGAGTCATTGTGGAATTTTTTCTATAAACAATTTTCTGTAACGTTTCAAACCCTGAAATCCAGAGAACATTTAAAGAAATTAGTAAGGTGTCTTTGAAAAAAATTTTAGATTCTGGGTCATCTTAAATTTGTAGATACACCTTGTGTAAGATAGGGTATCTGACTAGTCTCAAGAAGGTGTTCCAGGTAAAACAAGCATAACTTCTTGCTGAAGTATCCAAATTGAGTGGGACTAGTTGCATTGGATCATGAACAGTTGGTATTATTTTGGGTGCAAGTTTCAGAATTTGATATCAATTATTTTGTGCGGGGCATTCTATACAAGTGAGATCTCCTGGAAAGGCCAAAAATCGGCAAGTGGTGAGGAAGTTACCATAAATTCCACTTGGAACATCCAATTTTGATCAGACTTGTGGCATTACAGAGAAGAAATATCAGAGAACTACCTAAAGGAAATTTTCATACCCAGAAGGGCTGAAACTTGGGAGATCTAACAGAATAAATATTGTCTAGCAGAACCTCCTCAAAATCAAGACTCAAAAGTGATATTTGGCCAACATGCCACCCAAAAAGGGACCTCCTACATCAAATAAGCCTCCAGAAAATCCTAATTGGACTCATGATGAAGGTGAAGAAATGCGTAGGGACATAAATGATTTACAAAAGAGGACAATAACCAAAGATGAACTACAAGAGATGAGGGATTCAATAGAAGCTAAGTTGGATACTAAGATAGATGGTTTAAAAGGAGAGATCATGGAAGTATTGAAAAATTGTGTAACAGAGAAGACAACTGAAAGTGAAAATGCATCCAATGAAATTCATGATGTGGACACAAGGAAGGTGAATCAAGAATGGAGAAACTCCAACTTTGGTTTGAAGACCAAGCACGTTCCTAAGATTGACATGAGGAAGTT
>JASDQU011026192.1:0-21526 GCA_032191745.1 Picea mariana
CTTCTTGCATTAGGACAACACCAATTCCATTTCCCGAGGCATCACATTCCACAATAAAGGTTTTTGTGAAGTCTGGAGTGGTCAAGATAGGATCTTTACACATCACCTCTTTAAGTTGTTCAAAAGCTTTAGTTGCCTCTGGAGTCCATGAAAATGCATCCTTCTTAGTTAGTGTTGTTAAAGGTGCTACTATTTTTCCATAGTTCCGAACAAATTTGTGGTAGTAACCTGTCAAACCCAAAAACCTCTAAGATTCTTCAATGTTTTGGGAATCGGCTAGTCCATCATGGCCTTAATCTTGTTAGGGTCCACCTTGACACCTTCATGAGATACAATATGACCCAAATACTCTACCTCCTTTACTCCAAAGAAACATTTGGATGGTTTGGCATATAGTTGTTGCTCCTTTAGTAGTTGTAGCACCTTGTCAACATGTCACGCATGATCCTCCCAAGACTTGCTATAGATTAGTATATCATCAAAAAATACTAACACAAATTTTCGAAGGAAGGGCTTGAAAATGGAATTCAACAACCCTTGGAATGTGGAAGGTGCATTTGTAAGGCCAAAAGGCATGACCAAAAATTCATAATGGCCTTTATGAGTTTAGAATGTTGCTTTTGGGATATCTTCTTCCTTCATTCTGATCTAATGATACCCTGAACGTAGATCCAATTTTGTGAAATAGATTTCTCCATGTAGTTCATCTAACAATTCATCAAAGACGGGAATGGGAAACTTATCTTTAATAGTGATCTTGTTGAGCTCTCTATAATCTGGACACATACGCCATGAGTTATCTTTCTTGAATACCATTACCACTGGTGTAGAGTAAGAACTTTTGCTAGGTCTAATAATGCCAGCCTCTAACATTTCTTCAACCATGCGCTCAATTTCACTCTTTTGGGCGTAAGGGTATCTATATGTCTTGATGTTAGGAGGAACACTCTCAGGAATTAGGTGAATTTCATGATCATGATTTCGAGTGGGTGGAAGGCCTTTGGGAATATCTTCAAATACTTTGGAATTCTTATCAATGATCCTTTGGAGATATTGAGGAATAGATGGCTTAGATGTTTGAACATCTAGTGAGCATAGTTGTGCAATAACGCCTTGATGCCCCTTTTTCAATAATTTTGTCATGCCGTTAGAGCTTATCACCTTACTGAGTTTCCTTGTGATACCTCTTAACTCAATTTCTAATCGTTCCAATGAAAATTTCATGAAAAGTTCTTGAAAATTAAAAGCCATTGTTCTTAAGTATTGTAACCATTGGATTCCTAGTACACTATCTGCACCACCCATGGGTATAGCAATCATTGGACTATTCATTACATATTCCCCCATAGTAAGATTAATCTTATTTCATTTTCCTGAGAAATTGATAGTTCCTGCATCTGCAATCATTACTTGAAACTCTGGCACCGGATATACAAAGCAATTGAGATCTTTGGCTAATTTATAGTGAATGAAATTATGAGTACTGCCAAAATCAATTAGGACTATTACCTTTTTCTTTTTGATGTATCCTTCGATCTTGAGGGTTTGAGGAGTGCTAATTCCCGCCAATGAATTACATGATATTGTGGGATTCAACTCTTCAGACGAAATTGCTTCTACATTTTCATCTTGATATGGTTCTTGTTCTTGTTCTTCTTCCTCTTCACAATCTATGTAGAATAATTTCTTCTCACCATGCTTATGTCCCTTACTGTACTTGCTGTCACAATTAAAGCATAAACCTTTTTCTTTTCTTTACTCCAATTGTTGAGGTGTCAACCTTGTAGGTTGACGTGTTTTAGAAGAAGGAGCATTGTTCTCTCTATAGATGTTAGGATTGGTCCTTCTAGTAGCCATAGCCATATTTTTACTTTCAACATTTCTTGCCACCTTAAATGCATTTTCCAATGATTTGGGTTCCCAAAGGTGAACCTCATGTTGAATGTCATCCTTTAAAGTTCCTATGAATACATAAATCAAGTGCTCATCTGGAATATCAGTTACCTTTATATTCAATCTTTGGATGTTCTCAATGTGCTCGTTAACTGAACCCTTTTGCTTGAGATTTATCAATTGGCTAAAGAAGGTATTGCTCCTTGTATCCTCATAGTGTGCTATCATTTCTTCCGTGAAAATTGTCTAGGTGACGAGTGATTTGCGAGAACAAAGCCATCGATACGATACAAATTGATTAGGTTCTAAATATAAAGAAGCAATTCGTACCTTTTGTGTATGTGGCACATTATGGATATCAAAGAATTGCTCCATCTGAAGTATCCATGTGATTGGGTCCTTTCCATCAAACTTCCTCATATCAATCTTAGGAATGTGGTTGGTATTCAAACCAAAGTTGGAGTTTCTCCATTCTTGATTCACCTTCCTTATGTCCTCATCATGAATTTCATGGGATGCATTTTCACTTTCAGGTGTCTTCTTTGTTACAAAATTTTTCAATACTTCCATGATCTCCCCTTTTAAACCCTCCATCATCTCTTGTTACTATCTTCTTTTGTAAATCATTTATGTCCCTATGCATTTCTTCACCTTCATCAAGAGTCCAAGTAGGATTTTCTGGAGGCTTATTTGGTGTAGAAGTTCCATTTTGGGTGGCATGTTGGCCAAGTATCACTTTTGAACCTTATTTTGAGGTGGTTCTGCTAGACAATATTTCTTCTGTTGTATCTCCCAAGTTTCAGCCCTTCTGGGTATGAAAATTTCTTTTATTTAGTTTTCTGATATTTCTTCTCTGCAATGCCATAGGTCTGATCAAAATTGGATGTTCCAAGTGGAATTTATAGTAACTTCCCCACAACTTGCTGATTTTTGGCCTTTCTAGGAGATCTCACTTGTATAGCATGCCCCACACAAAATAATTGTTATACAATTCTAAAACTCGCACCAGAAATACTACAGACTGTCTAAAATCCAATGAAACTAGTCCCACTCAATTTGGATACTCTAGGAAGAAGTTATGATTGTTTTACCTGGAACACATTCTTGAGACTAGTCAGATACCCTATCTTACACAAGGTGTATCTACAAATTTAAGATGACCCAGAAGCTTCACTTGTTACCACATACACCTTACTAATTTTTGTAAGTAGCCTCCGGTGTTTAGGGTGTGAAATGTTACAGAAAAGTTTTTATAGAGAAAATTCCGCAATGACTCAGTTTAGGATGATTCCAGAACCCTATCTTGTATAGGGTATATCTCCAAAACCATAATGCCTCGGGAGCTTAATTTTGAACCCAACACACCTTGATCTGTCTAATAACTATCCTCCAAGCCGTTCCTTTTGAAACTTTGTAGAAAAACATTTATAGCAAAAATTCAAAGGTGTCTCAGATGTAGCAACAAAACCCCAAGACCTTTAGCTATGATACCATATGTTAAGAACCAAATATCAATATAGCATAGAAAAACCTCAGAAAAAGTACTCAACGCCTTGAAAAAGAGATAATTTCAGATAATAAGCCTCTTCGAGGGGGAAATCTCCTTTTATCCCACTGAAATGTTCAAGTACAAGATGATTCAAAATGAAAATGTCTCCTTGGTATATATAGGAGACTAGGAGGTATAATTACAACTAATGGCCTAAATCCAACATAAATAAAATAACATTACTAATATAATATGCCCCAATTAAGGGGTAATGAGCCAATATTAGGGCTTAACAATGGCTGGTGGGGTTTGTTTCATCACTAATGTTGTAGGCCAACTGAGCTTCCCTGTAAAGTCTTCTATCCTCATCCCCAAACATAGGAATGGTGGCATATGTGAGGTTCATCTGCAAATTTCCCCCAATTTGTTTTATCCAATATCTTGACAATAACATACCAAACTTGGGGGGAACATCAGCCACTACAATGTCCATGACCACACTTTTCATGGGAAACTGAAACAAGGTCACAATTAGATCTTTGATGACCCCAAGACACTTCACTTTACTAGAGTCAAAAGAATATAATTCATGGTAGGATTTTGTGATTTCTAATCCAAGTTCATCCATGACTGCTTTGGGCATGAGATTGGGAGATGCCCCTGAGTCCATCAAACAATTATGCAAAACATTATCATGTATGTTTAGTGATGTATAGAAGGGAGGGGATGAATCATATCTATATTCTATCAAAGGACCTAAGATGACTGCTGGCTTTTCATCCTGAATATTAACTGAGTTAGTGGTATTTGAGTAGGATACAAACAACAACATTTTGGAAAGACATTTTTTGACTTCTTCAATTTTTATCAGTTCCAAAAATGGCACAGGGATTTTGATTTTTTGGATCTCATTTTCATAACTGAAGGAAGGTGGAGATTTCAGGATCTCCTTGACTTCTGGGATAGGATACTCAACCAAAATTGGGGGGCTTTGAGAAAATTTCTCTTTGTTGCAAACTATCACAACCTTGGAAGATTTTTTTGTTTTTGTGGGCTGATTAGAAGCATTAGTCTTTTCCCCTTTCTTTTTAGATCGCAGATCATATTTACTAGGATTCTCTTTTTCCTTCTCTCTCTTACTTAATTCATTTATTTGATTATCCATTAAGGACTTCCCATATGTAGATTGGGTTAAGTGAGGGGATGGAGGGGTGTCACCCAAGCAATGGATCTAAGGATCATATTCTCCATCTTCTCCTTCCTCGTCAGCCAAAAGGTTGTTTTGTAAGGGAGTTTGGATCTTTTGGTCATCCCTTTCTCTTTTTCTGGGATCTCTTGTAAGAGTTTGAGGAGCATTATTAGGTCTCCTGAAACCACCTCTATTATCAACATTTTGTGTATTTCTATAGGTTCGTTTTCCCTCAAACTTTAACTTTTCCATCTCAGCAGAAAGAGATTTTACTAATTTGGCAAGTTCATCAACTTGGGGGTGGACAATAGAGGAATCAGAGGTTGAGGCTTTAGTTCTACTCTTTCTCCTATCCTTATCAGATTTCACTCTAAGTTGATCAGATGCCACTATGTTATATTCTACCTCCACGACTGCATATTGCATATGACCTAAGGAGGCATATCACGTTTCTCTCAGTAAAAGGAAAAAATCGGGGTCAAAAGCACTAGTATAGGTGATTTTGGTAGAGGTCTTTGTAGGATTTATCTCAGGAGGGATCTTATTGTACATTTTGTTGAATCTTTGAGAGAAATCAGAGACATACTCTCCTTCATTCCTCTTTAGGGATCCAAATTATGTGATATAATACAAAAATTCCTTTCTGTCCCCCCACTGCCTCAGAAAATCATCATCTAAAGCCTCAATCCCAACGATATATCCTGGGGGAAAAGACCTAAACCACTTACTAGCCTCACCATAAGGGCTATGAACAAAAATCCTCATCCATACATCTTCATTATCAATCGCATGGTTGTCTGTATAACTATAAAAGGCCTCAAGATGTTCTTCTGCAGTTATGTATCCCTCACCTGTGAACTTGGGCAACTGCTTAAGGTAGCCATCCTCTGATAGAGAATTCAGAGGTTGAAGTAGGACAAGAGTGGCATACCTAGCAACTACTATAGCTTCCATTCTATTTCTGGGGGGATTATCTCCTGCCATTTGTATGTGAACTGGAGGAGAACCTTGAGGGGATGGAGTTGGGCTATGTGAAACCGGGACAATGTTCCTGGGGGGTGAAGAGAAGGGGCTTGAGGGAACATAAGTATCCCCTTCTGAAACTGTAGCAACTCTAATATGAGGAGGATTATGAAAGTCTTCTAAGGTCAAATCTCTCTCCTTCCACTTCACAACTTTGGGGGAGAAAGGGGTGTCAAAGATCTCTCCTTCCAAACCAAGAATAGGAGGGGAGAAATAGGTAGGAAAGATCCCAAAACTTAAATTTCTTGAAACTCCTGGAGCTTGTATAATAGGAGAATCAGAAACAGATACTAGAGTTTGCAAAGAGGGATTATGCAAATTATCAGAAAAAATTGGTACAACAATGGAGGTACCTTTTTGAGCGGTCTTTCCCTTTCTGATAATTTCCTCCAAGTCAGCTTTAGACGTTGCTAGAGGTAGTAGTGAATTGGACCTCAAGTGTCTGCCTTTAAGAGCCAGAACTAAAATAGTGGAGTCAAAACAGTGGAGTTTCCAGGTGCAAGTTGCAATCTTCAATGGTACTGATATCTGATGCACCTTCAGAATCATAGCTTCTTTGTCAACGATGCCAGAAATGTTAGCACTATAAGTCACCTTCATATTGCATTGAAGGTAAGGCCAATACCCATAAGTTTATATGTCACATGTAATTGAGTTTTGAGTGGTCAAATGGAGAAAACTTAATAATAATAGCGTTCTAACTCAAAAATATGGACTAGCATGCACCAGTCATTGAGTTCTTGAATCAACTTCAGTCAATAAGTTGGAGTGAGGGTGAGGAGGAGGAATATTTAGTGAGAAAGGTGTAGATGTCTTCTATGAACATTATATTTTCCAGTAGCCTAAGAAGGAAAAACTTAAAGAGAAGGTCCTCTTGGATTCAAATTTCAAGGAAGCTGAAAGAATTCATAACAATACTATAATCAAACATTTATCATAATACAGTTACAACAATCCATGTGAATCAATAAAACATGAAATCTCTTAGTATCAGAGGCAAATAAGATGGAGTAACAAAGCTGACTTATATTAACCAAGATGTATCAAAAACAAATACATAACCAGAGAAACCATTGTTCTCAATCAAAATATTACAATAGCAGGGAGCCTAGCTCAACCATTCGACCTTAACAAAATATCAAAACTGCTTATATATACTAAAATGTTGCAACCACCAGGAATGTGATCATATCACTGCCTTCAAATCCTTCAGTCTACGCCCGCTCTATCAGGTTGTGCAGACCTCATTATGTTTGATGTGAGCCATGCATAGTTATGTGCTTTACAGGAAAAATTGTCCATAAGGAAGCTTCGGATTGTAAGTGTGCCTTCATGGATGCTCTTTGCAATGTTTTCCATTTATGGGTTGAGGCGAGGTCTCAAATGCTTCCCACAATATTCAATAAATTTATTAATTGGGATTAGGACTGGTCCTGCACCCATAACTGTTCTCAGATGGTGCCAATGACTTCTGTGATTCCATCCTAACACCTTGAGGCCATGAATGGTCTTTTTCTATGACCAATGCGAGATTTGCAGGTGGCAGTCTGATAGCGTATGAATAGGGGTGATGTGGAGCGAGGTTCTTGGAGAAAACTCGCATGGCCCAACGAGTGAGCGATGACCATATGGAAGGAAGTAATTGGGGGAGCGGAGGCTGGGACGAGGTTGCAGTGGAAAGGGAAAGGAAGAGGTGGCAGAGGAATGAGGGAGCTATGATAGGAGGGGAGGAGGTGATTTGTAAGGGAGAGTGGAATGTGAGTGGGACAGGTGTCAAGAGGTGAGAGGAGGTATCGGGAAGGGATATGTGATAGGTGGAGAGAGGGTGCTTGAGCTACTTAGGCCTCCAATATTTTCATTTTCCCTATGGAAATCATGGGAAGAATTCCACATGATTTACACCATAATGCTCTTGAGGGTAAACCTCAATTTGTATCTGATTCTTAAGAAACAGTATGCAGATCCTTGTGTTAATAGAGAAACAATAGAAAAATAAAGAGCATTCATTTTAAAAGTGCTCCAATCAGCCCTTGGCTGTCCTATTGAAGTTGAGATTGAATGTTCACCCACTAAGTAAGGGAATGATGATTTACAGGTTGGGATTGTCATTGAAGTTTCCCAATCAAACTCTTCAAATATAGTTCCAAAGCTTGGTTCAATTTCTTCTATTCACAAGCTATAGTTAATCATCACTGACACTCAAAAAATGTACAAGGTGGAATTCGTAGCAGAATGACTACTGAAGGTCATGGAATATTGCAACCTTATGCTCAGGAAGATTCTGAAGGTGAATAGTTGAAACTTTAGAAGGGATCCCATCTCTTTAGAGCCAGATTGGTAGCCTAAATGTGGGAAAACGAGTAGATGAAAAGAGGATGGAAAGTGCATGGTTGCAGGAAGCACAATCTCCCCCTCATCTATCGAATTATGGTCCTTACAGACCAGAGAATAATAGAAATATAAGAGAACACCCTATA
Organism: Picea mariana; assembly: GCA_032191745.1. NCBI lineage: Eukaryota > Viridiplantae > Streptophyta > Pinopsida > Pinales > Pinaceae > Picea > Picea mariana. The sequence goes on from JASDQU011026192.1 coordinate 8,072, forward strand.
TCACAAATCCTTGTGAAAATTAAATTCTCCCTTAGTTATGTGATTCAACATGCAGAAGGAAATATCGATGGTTTCAATTAGGATCCATATGAAGATCACATAAGCATGTGCTCAAAATGAAAAGGGATTTCCATTGCTAAGAAGCTTGAACAAGAAAACTTGCTGCCGGGTGCCAAGTGAAGTTACAGGTGATTAAAGGTTTGATTGCTGAGTTATCAGACATTAAAGTGAGGGGTTTCAAGCTCATAAGTAGTAGATGGAATCATCCAGGGAGGAAGTTGTTTGAGGTATATCGTGCTACTTGCCAAAGATTGACACATGTTATCTTGATGCGTAGGTGACCTATGATTGATGATAGCTCTATTTTTCAAGCATTTGACAGGTAAGAAAATATGTCAAGTTTTTTATATAGACACATAGGTGGAGAGGTCATGCCACATCCAAACACTCATCAAATAAATAGCAGTAGCAGTAGATACATTAAAGAAATGAAATTTTTCATAGCAAAGAGTAAGTGCATGTTTGGTATTGGAGCAATAGTCAACAAACAATATTAGGGAAAAAACACAGGTGTATCGTGTCATTTGCAAAAGCTACAGGTGGGAAGATAATAGGGATCTATGGTGCCATCAGAAAGAGGAGTTCAGAAGGAAAAATCCAAGATATAGGTGTATTACTTGCACACCATGAGCCCTCTGACAAAGAATGTAGTTGGAGCTGAGATTTCGCATAAAATATCAAAGAATGAACATACTTTTATCATGAGTATTCAACATGATTTAGATCCCTTGGAAATTGTAAAGGTAGGTTGTGATAACGATGGAAAAGTTGTTTCCCTTATACAACATGAATGGAGTCTAAGGTCCTTSATAATATTTTCTGGGGAGGTAGACAACAAATTCCTTGACACAATGTTAATATAGGTTTATCTCTGGCTTTGAAACCATGAAGGGAGTTTTAATGATCACTTCTTAATTATTTTTCATGAATTTAAGACTATTGGAAACTCAACATTGGCCCTTCTTTTGTATGAGGGGGATTTTTTAATATTTACAAGGGCACCTATAATGGTGAGTCTGTTACAATGAAGATCCTTGACAGACCAGAGAATGATATAGATAAATCCCTAATCCTATAACAACAATGAAGAAGATTTCCTTAGAGATGAGGAAGTACATATTGTATCATGACTTTCTATTTTCCAGAATTTTTCTCTCAGATTGCTGAACATGGTTTTTGTTATTTTGCTTGTCATAAGTGATGGTTTTGGCTCTATGGGAGTAGAGGGTAGGAAATCAGAAGTCTTTTTGAATATGTGAGTTTAAATCACTTACAGAGGAGTACAATAAAACATGGTAAATCACCAAGAAAATCTCAAGGTGCAGGAATCCATTATCATTACATACTTTGTTTTGACATGTCTAAGATTGGTGGTATAACAAGGTTCATAATGAATATGTTTATGAAAAAAGTTTTGCAGAGACTTCTCTTCATTTTTGGAACATCAATTACCTATATGGAATCTTCAGAAATGTTCTGTGTTTATATTAAACATATGAAGTTTCATATATAGACTTTACTCTTCATTATAAGAGGGAAGTATAAGTAATGGTTAAAGTGATGAACTCTATTTTATCCCAGTATGATCAATGATCTGCAGTAGCATGCTTATCCTGAAGCAACATTTCCAGCCTCCAAGACAGTTTCTCAAAGAATTTTGATACATTAGTTCGAAGTCAGTCTCCTATGGTAAGTTGGTAGTGCTAGCAATCTTTTTCCTTTACTCTGCGCTGCAAACTAGGCTGTCTTTAACACAAAGGATGTTTGGTCAAGTTCGACTTCCTTTTCAGCTCTGAAGGTAATGACTCATGACCCGACTATTGTGGAAAATTCGAGAAGACTTCTTATTCATCAAGGAAATCCTAGATGGCAGCAGAAGAGTCAGACTTTGATAGGGATTCTTATCCCTTAGATATAGGATCTCAGTCCTATTATTTTGTAAATAGATTAGATTTGTTTTCCCAAGTAGTTTTGAGATCCAACTTTTGGGGATCTCCAATGAATATGTAATGGCTATTTAGCCTTTGAATTGGAGGATGTAAATGAGGGAGGGGGGAAGTCTTAATGACCATGGTTCGAGATTGAATACTTTTATACACTCTTTTGTTGTAAAGACCTTGATATATATATTGGAATGATAAGTTTCTTTCATTGATATTGTTAAGAAATCTATACATATTTCTTATTCTGCACTTGTGAGTTGAATGTTATGTTCATTTCTTGGTTTACTTAATGATTGATGACTGTTATCTTATCTCTACATTAGTAAACTAAGATCACAAGTATTTTTCTGGTTATATTTGACCTTTGACATGCGTTTTCAATATATGTGATGTTGTTGACATAGTTAGCATTCTCCATCCACCTAAGTTTTACAAGCCATTTGATCAATATATTTTGAGAGCCTTGTTTTGTCCGAGTATGTTTAAATTGTTTTGAGTAAAGGAGTGCATGTGTGAGCTATTCATCTTTGATCCAATTTTCAATTCATTATTGAGCATTTTGATTAAGTTACCATGCTCTCCTGATATACAACCTAAAGAGACACTTGGAGTTATAACAAATTGGTGTTGTTTCCGAGGAGAGGAGAAAGAAGAAGCCTTCCCTGGGAGACAACATAGTTCTAGCATTTGATGATAGAAAAAGGCTGGGAATTATATCGGTTGTAAACATCTATCTGGTGACTCCATGAAGGATGAATTCAGTGGCGACTCCATTGTTCAGAAATCTATCGACGACTCCACTGGTATGAAATGGACAAGATCTTAGATAAGAGGTTTCTTTCTGTGATTTTTCAAAGATAGTTGGTTTCCCTAATCTAGTTCCTACTAAAGATGAATGGGAAGGTATCCTTCCTAGATTTTGTGGAGAAGATTGGGAAGTACTAGCTGAACATTTGCTAGATTTTCATGATTTCATTCATCGATTACAAATTGTAGATGAGGATGTTTAGATTAATCTTTTCGGGTATTCATTAGAAGGGATTCCTCATAATTGGTACTGATCTCTTCCCATTGCAAGTATTAAATATTTAACATGTTTTCATTCTTCCTTTCATTCGTTTTGCAAAGAAAAATTTTCAACTAACTTTCTCTATCCTGAGTGTTGTCATGAATTCAATTTTTTGAGTAAAGAATTAGATAGTCATGAAGAGTATATTGCAGTAGAGGACACTTCTCACTACGACCGAGAGATTGGTGATATACAGAATGATAACCATAGTATATATTATTTTGACATTGTCTCAAATGTATCTATTATCTTAGGTTGTCATGAAGTTCAAATTGTTCCCTTTGAAAACTTAAAAGATAATGAGCAGATTGGCATATCAGCATGTGATAGTTTTGGAACTGCAACAAATATTGAGCAGTCTACATTTAACATTGAGATCAATGAAGGTAGCCAACAGAAGCATTTCAATTTTCAGTTGGAACAATAGTATGAAGAGGTATTCCTTTGTGACTTTGATGACCCTATTGCTAATTATTTGGAGTCTATGAGCAACATAGATTTCAAAACATTCTTGTTAGATGAAGGTTGGTTCTATCATATTTTCAAACTGCATTTCTGTATGCTATGGATTCCTTTATTTTTCGGGTCCAGATCAAGAATTTTATCAGTAAATCAGTTTCTTATATGGCTTCATTGGAAGCATGATTTCACTTGATAAAGAAGTAGTACAGTTGGTTAGTGTAGGTGTAGGAAAGATAATAAGATCGCTATACGAGCAGGTAGATTGTTTTCATTTTTCAATGACTAAGAAGAGAAGGATGTAGGTTTTAAGGGGATCGGTTGCACATGTCAGATGACTCCATAGGCCAATGGTAAAGGCACATGGTATGCTAGGTTCTTGGATCCTTGTAGAGAGGTCTACATCCCATTTGGAGMCAAATGTTAGCGCTCAAATGTTTCCTCAAAATTTTAAAGCGTCTTTAACATTTTTGTGCTAAAATTGTCATATTCTTTTGGTAATTTTCATATGTCATAACTTTTCAAATCCTTCATCAAATTTCAATGAGAGATTATCATTAATTTTGTCCTAGAAAGCCTGTGATATTTGGACTATAACCTGCAAAACCAAAAATAAACTTTTTCATAAGTTTTTCTGGACCTGCACTTTTAGGGTTTTTCATATCTTTAAATAAAAGATTTTAAATTATTTATTTATTTATTTAGCCTTTTACTAACAAGTGGTGTTTTCTTAAGTGAGTCGAGTCTATCCTAAGTCAATCTTATCGACCAAGTTAGCGCATATGCCAAACTCCAAGTCCACATGTCAAGTGCAGTCAACACATAAGTCACCAAAGCCAAATGCAAGCACCAAGCCTTAACATGTTTCCAAAGCAGAAAACGATAAAATGTATCCTATTGCAACTTGCAAGGAATTGTTAAGGTGGCTTTTATCTTCTTTGTCTGGTTAATTTTGTGTCAATTCAATTATTGGTATTCAGGTTTTACATGTGCTAGATGCATCTGGGATAACTCTCAGAACGGTTATTACAGGTTGTAAAACTGTTTTTCTAAATCTTTGAGTTGTTACCCGCTTGATATACAAATCCAATAGCCAACTTGATATTTAACCGTCCAGAACATAGAGAAACAACAAAAAAATCAAGAGCATTCATTTTACAAGAGTTCTAGTCATCCCTTGGATGTCCTATTGAAGTTGAGATTGAATGTGCACCCTCTAAGGAAGGGAATGATAATTTATAGGTTGGGATTGTCATTCAAGCTTCCCAATCAAACTCTTCAAATATTGTTCTAAAGCTTGGTTCAATTTCTTATAATCACAGGTTACAGTTAAGCATCAATGACACTCAAAAAATGTACAAGGTGGAATTTGTAGCAGAATGACTACTGAAGGTCATGGAATATTGCAATATTATGCTCAGGAAGCTTCCAAAGGTGAATTGTTGAAACTTTAGAAGGGATCCCATCTCCCCAGGTTGATATCGGTAGCCTAATGTGGGAAAATGAGTAGATGAAAAGTGGATGGAAAGTGCATGGTTGCAAGAAGCACAATCTCCCCCTCATCTATCAAATTTTGGTCCTTACAGACTAAAGAAGAATAGAAATATAAGAGAATTCCCTAGATCACAAAGGCTTGTGAAAATTAAAGTTTTGCTTGTTTACGTGATTCAACATGCAGAAGGAATATTGATGGTTTCAATCAAGATCCATATGAAGATCACACAAGTAGGTGCTCAAAACAAATAGGGATTTCTGTTGCTCAGAAGCTTGAACAAGAAAACTTGTTGTCAGGTGCCAAGTGAAGTTACAGGTGTTTAAAGGTTTGAATGTCGAGTTATTAGACATTAAGCTACAGGGTTTCAAGCTCATTAGCAATAGATTGAATCATCCAGGGAGGAAGCCGTTTGAGGTATATTGTGTTACTTTCCAAATATTTACAGATGTTATCTCTATGGACAGGCGACCTATGATTGATGATAGCTCAATTGTTCTAGCATTTTATAGGTAAGAACATATGTCAAGTTTTTTAGATAGTCACAGAGGTGGAGCAGTCATGCCACATCCAAACGCTCAACAAGTCAACAAAAATGACAGTAGATACATCAAAGATATGAAATTTGTCATAGAAAAGAGTAAGTGCATGTTTGGTATTGGAGCAATAGTTAAAAAACAATATTAGGGAAAATATATAGGTGTATTGTGTCATTTGCAAAAGCTACAAGTGGGAAAATAGCAGGGATCGATGGTACGATCAGCAAGAGGAGTTTAGAAGGAAAAATGCAAGATATAGGCATCTTACTTGAACCATGAGCCCTCTAACAAAGACTGCAATTGGAGCTGAGATTCCTCATAAAATATCAAAGAATGAACATACTTTTATCATGAGTATTCAACATGCTTTCAATCCCTTGGAAATTGAAAAGGTACGCTATTGTAACCATGGAAACGTTGTTGCCCTTATACAACATGAATGGAGTCTAAGGTCCTTGATAATAGTTTCTGTGGAAGTAAACAATGTTGGCCCTTGGTCATGTACTAAGGAAGAAAGAAAGGATTAAAGAAGAAGAAAGACAAAGTACAAAGTGCGTGGAAGACACACAAACCGAAGAGGGGTCAAAGTGGTTAAAGAAGTAGAAAAGAAGGAGCGAAGTAAAGGAAAGCAAGCCATTGAAAGAGAAGATCAAAGAAGACAAAGAAGCAAAGAATATAGATCATGGACAAGTCAACAAGTGGAAAAAGACACCAACGGGTGCTTTGGAGCACCTCGTGCAGAAGAAGGAAGAACAGGTCGGCGAAGTCCTTAAAAGGAAGGTTATGTGGACCTAGGTTTTTGGCACTTGGACTTTGGTCTAGGATTTCTAAGAGTCATAGAAGAATAAATAGAGATCTAGAAGAGAGGAGAGGTTGTTGTTGGTATTGTTGAGATAGAGAGTTTTAGACGTGAAAGTGTTGTATCTTAGAGAATTCTTGTATTTTGGATGTTTAGTTGGGTGCCAAGATCGACTCTACAGCCGGGTGCACAGGGTGGGGAGATAAAGAGGAGAGAGAAGGATCTGTAGCTGAGTGCGCAGATAGAACTGTGTATTTTCATCTACTTTATCAATAAAACATAGTTCTGCGGATGTATCTCTAGCGAGAGGGTGAACCAAGTAAAATCTTGTTGTTCTATGTGGTTGATGTTGTGTTGCTTGATATATTTTATACTATTATGGAATTGTTATTATTCCTATTGAAGATAATAATATATAACTAACTTCACAAAGTTAAGCATAATACTGTTAAGAATCTCTATATTATTTCGTGTTGTTGTAATCAGAAGTCATTATGCATTTCCTCTGGTTGTAGACACCTGGGTCCTGCAACCCCCCTATTGCTACTTCGGGTGAGACTTCATCTTCTTCACAGGTGTTTCCGAAAGAGCCAGTAGTTATGGTTTGTTGGTGCGCTGTTAGAGTTTAAACCTAGGTCTGCCCCTGTGCCAACAAATGGTTCTATTTCCAGGACTAGGATATTCTTGATGGAATGTCAAGGTGGTTTCCATCGAATATAGATATTCAGAAGCGGATAAAATAACAAGAAAGGGACTTCACTGAATCTCAAAACAAGAACTCTAGAATTAGTGCAGAAGACTGGTTGTGAAGATACATGTTTACTGATGTGCGTGAGATTTTCTTTGTAGGAGTTCATGAGCAGTTATATGAGTGGTTAGTCAAATTAGAAGACACTCAGTTTGAGATTAGATTTAGACCACTTGTGGTTTGGAAAACGATGCTAATTAAGAAAGTCAAGAGAGTTGATAATGTTGTGTCTAGAGTAGTGGATCTCTAGTTTGACAACACTATTGGAGGGTACATTATTGAGTTTTCTATTGACAGAGTGGAATCATATAGCCAATCAGAGAGATATTTCTTCAAGGGACCTAGAGGAAAGTTTCTACACTTTTTAAAGTTGAAGATTAAGATGTTATTGCATGAGAAGAATATCCTGAAGATACAATAATCGGTTGGAGTTTAAAGCTAATGTTCAAGAATTCAGATAGCGACAGTGACGCAGAGGTTGGACACACACGTAGTGGGATATCATTCATAAAGGTTCCTCTTGTGAACCTATTTAAGCAGAGTTACATGCGATTAGCACAAGATGAAGATTTCTATAGTGAAGAAGAAGAAGGGAGATCAGATGAAGAGTATTCAGATTTCGCAAGGGCAAAGGAAGTTGAGACTGAAGAACTTTGCTGAGGAGAACCATAAACTTCAGGTACTGCACTTGCTGTCAAAGTAAGTATTGCTAAACCTATTGTTGGTTCAACAACATTAGGTAATCAGAGTAACCAAAGTAATCAAAGTACTCAGAGTACTATTACAAGAAGTTTAGTACATACTCAATCAAGAAACCAAGGAATATCTATGGAAGATGAAATGAGGTTACCCATTTTTAGAGGATATGTTTTTGAGGATCCTAACCAGCACTGGTTTTTATGCAAAGCTGTATGGAGCATTGAACAAGTCATCAATGAAGCTGTTAAGAGCTCAGTTTAGTACTACCTTGAGGGATCGTGCATTGAGCTAGTATATGAAGTTTGTTTCAGGATCTGTACAACCTAAGCCACTGAATGACATCAATATTGTGTTGAGTGAGAAGTTCAAGAAGCCTAATTCAGAGTTGCAGTGCACTACAGAGTTAAAGGAAATCAAGCAGAAAGTGATTGAACCTGTTTGGGAATTTGATTAAAGGCTTAAGACCCTGATAGGCCATTTAAGTTTTTAGATTTCGAATGAAAAAAACAAGGAATGGTTCATCATTTCCCTCCTTCCACACATTAGAGTTCCTCTGATGCAATAGACAGTCGCTTTGCAGGCTGATACATTAGAGATTTCCATGAAACTAGAAGTAGCCCCTGTAGGAGAATCTAGCCCAGGTATGAGTTAGATTTTGAATCAATTAACTAGATTATCTTTATAGGTCCAAGACATGAAGAAATATAAAGGAAAGGAGAAAGGAGAATACATATGGTGTATTATATGTAAATAAGAGTGCCATGACAAACAAAGTTGTCCTTTATTTAATGAATACTTGGCCTGTGGAGCCCCTAACCCTTTGAATTAGGCTACTTTACCATGGTGCAAGGTATGTAGAACTAGACATCGCCCTGGTGAATGTTATTATATGCAGAAATATGTCTAGACACCCACCAATCTTTATTGTACATTCTACAAATCTGTGGGGCATGATGAGAAGGACTGTAGGGCTTATGACCTCATGCATGAAAGGTCAAGGGATGCATTTAGAATTCAAAGAGAATTACATCAAGAAGAGAACGCTGCGTAGTTCAATTCCTCAGGAAGAGGAAAATTCAACCCTCATGGTGGATTCAGAGGAAGAGGACGAGGAGGAGGCATGGGTTGAGGTCGAGGTCATATTATTTTCTATAATTCTGCCCAGCCAGGTCATTTGGAAAGGGATTTTCAGAAAACTTACACTACTTGAAACTACTTTAATTCATTTGACCATGTCATTGAAGATTGTCCAGTATTGTTAGCTAAAGTTAAGGAAAGACGAGGTGGAAACCAGTAAGTCCAACTAATATCAGTTGAACCTCTTGGTGAGGAACCCAGAGTCACTGTTATTACTAGAGGAGTCATTGTTACAAGAGAATATAGGGAGACTCCATGAAAGACTACAGATGGATTGGGGATCAAAATATCTTTAGAGAAGGCATCATTGTTGTTGGATTACTGAGAGGGGGGGTGAATCAGTAATAGCGTAATTATAATCCTTTTTCTTCAAATGTTATATCAATGTAGAATTATTATCCAATAATGAGAAAAAAGAAATAAACAATCACACACATACGCAGTACACCAGTATTTTATGTGGAAACCCAAATCGGGAGAAAACCACNTTAGAGAAGGCATCATTGTTGTTGGATTACTGAGAGGGGGGGTGAATCAGTAATAGCGTAATTATAATCCTTTTTCTTCAAATGTTATATCAATGTAGAATTATTATCCAATAATGAGAAAAAAGAAATAAACAATCACACACATACACAGTACACCAGTATTTTATGTGGAAACCCAAATCGGGAGAAAACCACAGAATGATTTTTCTTATATGTCTTGAAGAATTACATTCATTGGAAGCACCAACTTCCTTTGTTTTCCAGCTGCAACTGGAAGGAGGCTCCAACCCCTTAGTTTCTCAAGCTACAACTTGAGGGAAGCTCCAACTCCCCAATTCTATGGCTACAACCAAAAGGAAGCTACAACCCTGAATGTTCTCCGGCTACAACTGGAAGGTGGCTACATCCACCTGTCCTTGCCCCGTCTTTCCACCCTGAAGTAGAAGTAGAATGATGGAACCACTGTCACACTATCACTATGAGATATACTGCTGTAAACCTATACCAATAAATCTTAACCATGCATCAACCTGTAATCAACCTGTACCATAGACAAGTGCATCAACCATGCACCAACCTGTACCTCAACCTGTACAATAAACAAGTGCATCAACCATGCACCAACCTGTAATCAACCTGTACCATAAACAAGTGCATCCAACCATGTATCAAGTATGTACAAATCATGTGTCAACTACTCATCAACTATGACTCATCAATATGTACCAACATCATCAACTATACACCTCATGTATGTGCGCCAACTCATCAACTACTTGTCTCAACCATGTACTCAACATGTACCACAACCAAAAGTCCTCATCAATTTCATCATCCAAATATGATTTGTAGCTTTGTAATAGACCTGATGTATATGATCACATCCCTACAAACCTTAAATTTAAAAACAAGAGACTAGCATTTTCATCAAACTTTTCTTTAGTCTCACATGCCTAGTTTTGGATTAGTCAACAACCCTAACTTGAAGTAATCATAACTTTGAACCTATAATGTATAAATATATGAAACTGATACACAATTTTTTTCAATGTGTTTTGTGCAATTCCTCCAAGTTTCACTACTTGGAGCCTCTCATAAAAGAATTTATAGCAAAAATAGCATACCTTGCTGAATTCTGGCTTATTCTAGAGAGCGACCTTGTAGAGCATGCCCCACACACAATATTTGATAAATTGAACTGAAAATGTTACAAAAAATACTATAGAATATAACCTAACCAACACATTTTGTATCACTAAATTTGGATCTGTTATGAAGAAGTTATGACGTTTTTACCCAAAACACCTGATTTTGACTAGTTTAAGGACTGGCCACAAACCCTATTTTCTACGGCGTGTAACTCCCAAAATACAATGAAGCACAAGATGAATTTTTTACCAAAGATACTTGGATATGTGTTCTCACTTGAATAGAAATTTCAAGATCTGAATCATTATAGAAAAAAGTTATAGAAAAAATGGTGAGATGACCTATAAATAACATACCTTAGAAAGCACCATCAAAAGAATTTATCCTTCCTTGCATTTCGTCCTTCTTTTCTTCACTTTCCTCAGAATTTCGGCTTAGATATCATTTGGTTACCTCAGACACCTATAGATATTCAATATTCTCAAGTGTCATTCAAATGAGAGAGCCTTGCCTCTTATTTATACTCTCCAAGTAGCTTCCTTAAAAACATCTTCTAGGTCACTTGGCCCACTTTCCTTATTTTAGGGTTGGGTCCACTTCTAATTTCTCCATTAAATTTATTATTGAAATAATTTATTTTGTATTCACTTTGAATTATAATACACTCATCACTTCACTTTATGATTTACCTTTTAAAATCTCTTAAACTACTTTGACTACTTTGACCTTTTGGGGCTTCTAGATGACATATGAGGGTCCTCCAACTTCATAAGGCCATAACTCTCAAACCATGAGGAGTTATGTGACGTTATACATACCACCAAAAATGGAATGACATGTAATATTCATATAGAATAGTATTATCTGAAAATATATCATAACTCATACTATTACCCATCAAACAAACTTGGGTCCATTACCCAAACCTGGGGTCTCCAACTTCTCATGGCCATAACTCTCTAACCGTGAGGAATTATGTGATGTTCCACATACCACCGAAAATAAAAAGACAAGAAATATCCATATAGGATATTTTCCTTGACAATTTCACTTTCCTTCATCTCATTATTCCACAATTAATCATGGGTTCTCTTACCCCACAAAGCGTATTCCCGTGAGGGCTTTCACAATAAGGAGACCACTTTGGAGTTCATCCATATTTACTTCTTATCAACCATGAAAAAACAATAATGAGTCATATTTAAATTAAACAATATTGGGTCCATTACCCAAACCTTAGTGCTACGGGGCTTTCTTCAAGGGTTGACATTAATGACAACTAACCTTAATCAACAATCTCCCCCTTTGGAATTGATGGAAACACTCTCATGCAACGATGAAATCATATCACTCATGCTCCCCCTGGAACCATGCCTTTGTCCTTTGCATCTGATAAATCTGCTCCCCCTGGAACCATGCCTCTGTCCTCTACATCTAATAAATCTGCTCCCCCTGGAACCATGCCTCTATCCTCTACATATGATAAATCTCTCCCCCTTTGTCATCAATGGCAAAGGTATCTTTCCATTTGGGGCTGCTCCCCCGGACAGACTATCATCTTATGGTGCTTCCTCATGTACATCTAAGACATATAAGATAAGCATTCAAAAAACATTCATTTTTGGAGTAAAAATAACTCCAAGTCTTTGGCGAAGATATCCAAAGGCTTCCCATGGAAGTGGTTTTGTAAAGATGTCTGCCATTTTTTCTTTTGTGCCCACATACTCAACTCTGATGTTCTTTTCTACAACCTGTTCTCGTAGAAAGTGATACTTGATTGGAATNTTCTCATGGCCATAACTCTCTAACCGTGAGGAATTATGTGACGTTCCACATACCACCAGAAATGAAATGACAAGAAATATCCATATAGGATATGTTCCCTGAAAAAATCACTTTCCTTCATCTCATTATTCCACAATTAAGCATGAGCTCTCGTACTCCACAAAGTGTCTTCTCGTGAGGGCTTTCACCATAAGGGGACCACTTTGGAGTTCATCCATATTTACTTCTTATCAACCATGAAAAAATAATAATGAGTCATATTTACATCAAACAATATTGGGTCCATTACCCAAGCCTTTTTTCTACGGGGATTTCTTCAAGGGTTGACATCAATGACAACCAACCTTAATCAACAATCTCCCCCTTTGGCATTGATGGCAACACTCTGATGCAATACTGAAATCATATCACTCATGCTCCCCCTGGAATGTTGCCTTTTTCCTCTGCATCTGATAAATCTTCTCCCCCTGGAACCATGCCTCTGTCCTCTGCATCTGATAAATCTCTCCCCCTTTGTCATCAATGGCAAAGGTATCTTTCCATCCAGGGTTGCTCCTCTTGACAAAATGTCCTCTTATGGTGCTTCCTTGTGTACATCTAAGACATATAAGATAAGCATTCAAAAATCAGTTATTTTTGGAGTAGAAATAACTCCAAGTCTTTGGTGAAGATATTCAAAGGCTTCCCGTGGAAGTGGTTTTGTAAATATGTCTTCCACTTGTTCTTTTGTGCCCACATACTCAACTCTGATGTTCTTTTCTGCAACTTGTTCCCATAGAAAGTGATACTTGATTGGAATGTGCTTCGTCTTGGAGTGCATCACTGGGTTTTTTGAGATATTGATGGCACTTGTATTAGCAGAATATATTGGAATGGGCTCATCATACTCAGCCTGTATATCTGTCAAAGTTTGTTTCATCCAAAGAACCTGTGTACAACATGCTGCTGCTGCAATATACCCTGCCTCGGCTGTAGATAGAGACACCGATGATTGTTTCTTGCTTAGCCATGATACCGAACACTCACCTAAGTAGAGCACTGCTCCACTGGTGCTTCGTCGGTCATCAATACAACCTGCCCAATCTACA
>JASDQU011026192.1:25918-41864 GCA_032191745.1 Picea mariana
AACTCATAAGAGAACCATGAAAAAAAATCACCAACACACACTACACAAGGTGTACCTAAGATCCCCTTATTCAATTTCGGGCGGATCTAGGACACAAAAAACTTCAATTTTATTATAATATCCTTCTCATGACAAAGCCCAAATACAATTGGCTCGATACTCTTGCGACAAAAAAATTTCACCAAACTCTCATCAAGGCTTCAACCCCTTTTACAATCAATACTTCTCAATTTCTCAATCTCCCTCACACATCAAGGCTTCAACTCACTCTTCTTTGACTTCTTTTAATGGTTCCCTTCTTTCACAAAAAATTTCAAAACTTCCCCCTTGAAGTAAACACAACTACAATATAAAAAATATAAAAAATATCTCGATTTGTCTCCTTAAAACAAACATCTCTTTTTAAATTACAACAAACATCTTATCACTAAGATCATGGGGTACTACGCTTTCCTCCTTGGGCCAAGCATCGTCGGCACAAAGCTGGCCACACACTGGGATAGGAATTCGGGTAATACAAGGAAGATTCCAAGCCTGGCCACAACCGAAGATAACACAACAACAAACATCAACCAGAAAAAAAATAAAAAACAACAGTGTCGTCTTGTTGTTGCAGCTAGTTGTTCTCAATTCTGCTCTGCTCTACAGTGAATGGTGCCAAAGATATTTACTCTGGAATGAAGATATTTGCATGGACACTGAAGGAAAAATGAGAAATAATAGAGTTCTTATGGGGAGTAAAATGCACTGAGAAACAAGCGTACCGCTATAGCAATTTGATCGTAGAAAAACTGAAAAATAAAATTCCGACTTTGTACCTTATGGAGTTGCCCCTTGTCAATCGATTTGAAAAAACCAATAATGCCCAATGCTACATGGCAGCACAAGAATTAGAATCTGGATGAATGAATCCCGACTATTTAATTTCGCAGATTCTTCCTGAGTCCTTGATGCCAGTTGACAAGCAGATCGTGAGATGATTTCTTTCAATCTGATCATACTCGTTGAAGCCTTCAATTTGCAGTCCCTACAAAACCCAACAACACGTGGCCTCTTCTTCAATTCACAGGTTCTTTTCTATGTGAAGAGGACAGCTCCTTTTTGCAGCACGCAGCCCTATTCTCCTGACACTGACAACGTCCTCGAGATGAGATATGCATATCACGCCAGATCTAATTAAAGGAACGCCCTCCCTTCAGATCGTGCCAAATCTATCCATGTTTCTGTCGTGTCTCAGATCCATCCACACAGATCTCAGAGATACGGATAATCCTCTGCTACGTCTTCTCTGATGGGCAGTCGAGTCTGCAAAGCTTGGGACATTCAACAGATTTGTGACTTCTTTGATCAACAAGATGAGCCAATCCGTGTCCAAGGCGGCTTCTGTATACAACAGAGGTTCTTTTTCTTCCACGCGGGCTCTCATATAGTTAGCAAAGGCGACTCTAATGATACTAGGATACCTTGATATATCAAATGGCAGCACCCAGGCCTCTCTTTTCATTGTCCACACTCAAATCATAATATTCAGCGAATTCAGTGGAATATGAACAGAAATATCATGCAATACACAATTAGATAATCATATGATTTGATTCAATTTCGTGGTAGCTTCTCCATCTCCATTTTCGTCGCAACAATCCACACGCACCACGCAACAGCTCTGTTTTAGAGTATCATATAGTGCAGCGAACTCGTCAAAAGAATATGTAATAGGCGGAAGCTCTATTAGCTTAGGCTCTTAAT
The DNA here is from genome assembly GCA_032191745.1 of Picea mariana. Classification (NCBI taxonomy): domain Eukaryota; kingdom Viridiplantae; phylum Streptophyta; class Pinopsida; order Pinales; family Pinaceae; genus Picea; species Picea mariana. The sequence continues at coordinate 27,665 of JASDQU011026192.1, forward strand.
CAACAATAAATCGACCATACACAGCAGCAGCAAATGAAATATGAATTTTTCTTGAATATATGCAGCGCTAGGTTCCAAAAAGCAACATCCCATGACTTGGGATTGATGGGGAAATTGTTGTGCTATAACAGCCACTGGATATGATGATCATTGAACTCCTTTAACAGCTCCTTGCGCCTCCTTTGATACTCTCCTCGGCCCCCAAATCATTTACACGTTCAGCAATTAAAGAATCTGTCCCAACTCAACAAACACGACCATCCTGACAATTGTTAACACACAGAAATGAAAGGAATCGACCATCTAAGCTCTCACATCTTCCTGGCCTTCCCGTGAGGAAATCAGGCCAGCACTACCAGCTCTGATACCAATTGAAGAAATTAAACACAATAAATTTGATACAAGAACAACAACATGGCAGAAAAGGCATAATAGAAAACACTATCTTATTCACTCCAATGTTACATATTTATAGTACAATGGGTGATGCCACCTCATAGAGAGATTTGCTCTAGATCCTAAAATCATGCATTATGACTAGGCTAGGCAATCTTAACTAACTCATTAGTCATCACTTGAGGATATATTACTAATATCCTAAATGAATAATACAAATATAGGTGACAATTTAGACTTAGTGATTGGTAAAGGTAAGCCATAGGCTAACAAATTGCATGGTTAAGTCCTTAAAATCCGTGAGAATGGGGTAGAGAGCGTGTAACCATTTGACACCGAGAATAGTGTCAAAACCACCCATGTCTATAAAAAAATATGGAATTTTAGGTGATACCGACCAATTTAGAGTAGCACATTTTCACATCGTCCCCCACTTTTCATGGAACCTTCATTGGAAATCATGATTTGAAAATTATTGACGACACAGAGGTAACAATTGACTTCTTGGGAAATGTGGTGATGAATAAAATTGTGGGTGCTATCACTTTCCACAAGGATGATGACTTTCCTACTTTTAATATAACCAATTAATTTGAGAGTCTGGGGAGCAGAGAAGCCAGTAAGGGCATTAAGTGAAATCACTGGGTCAACTTCTAGTGGATTAGAGGGTGGGATCAGATCAAAGGGTAGTGGTAGTTCCTCCACAGATGAAACATCGACATCGTCTTCAAAAATATCCTCAATCAAATCCATAAAAATATTATGTTCCTTACACTTGTGCCCTAGAAAACATTTTTCATCACAATTATAAAAAAGGCCCTTGAGTTGACGTTCAACATTTCAGCCCTGGTTAATGTTTGGATCTTGAGGGGAGTTGCAGGAGGGGAAAAATTGGTGGTTTTAGGGAGAGGAGGAAAGGATGGTTTGCATATCTGGAAGGAGACAATATGTTGTTCTTCCTTGGCTCATTGAGTAGCTTCCAACCAAGTCTGGGGGTGTGCCATGAGAACATGGGAACGCATTTCATATTTTAGGCCATTGATAAAGCATTCTCTGAAGAAAGCATCTGAGATGCCCTCCATTCTGAAATTCAAGTGCTATAATGCAGTAATAAAGTCTTCCACTGTCTTATACAACTTCAACTTGGTCAAATGACCTAAATGGCAGGTTTCAGAGTCAAAGTGGTCATAAAGCTCTACCACAAACCGTGTCCAACCAACATACCCTTTGTGATCCTTTTTTCATCATTTCCACCATTTCCATCGTTCTAGATATATATGGAGGATACCATAACAAATCTTGGATAAATCATCCGTAATTCCATGCAAAGAGAAATAATGTTCAATTTGGGTTACCCATCTCGTGGGATCTAAGCCATCAAATTTTCTCACTTCAATTATGGGAGGGTGGAGGTCTCGTGAAAAGTGGGTAGTATGAGGACCTTGGTAATGGGAAGAGTCATGGTCATCTTGATAGGATGCTTGTTTAGAAGATGAGGGGTTCAGGGAATGAACCATGAAGTGGTGAAGTGTGGCTTTGAGATCTTTGAGGTGGGCACATTGGTCCTGGAGGGTTTGAATAGAATAATTGATTTCAAGATAAGGTTTAAATTTAGATCCTTGATGTCTTCCTTGTTACATAGGTTGTCAACAACCAATGTATTGAGTTCTTGGGATCGAGTGTTGGCCATTTGGAAAAATGGGCAAGAAAATGGGATAGGGGGAACACAAGGGGTCAGAAGGGGTGGGTGGGACCACTGAGAAGAAGGGTGTCAAATGATAGGTACCATTGTGATCAGGGAAAAAAGGGGAATCTAATGGGATACATGACAAATAAGGGTGCCAGAAAAGGGTTCGGGACGACAAAAAAAATTGTGTTAAAAATGATAGGTACCACTGGAATCAGGGTGAAGAGAGGAATCCAATGGGATGCTTTTTTTTTTTTACTCCTACGGATTTATACTCTGATATGAAGAATATTGTAGTGTTGAAATGCCCAAATTATTAACAAGAAGAAATGTGTAGTAATTTCTCAACCAGGGTGTAGGAAGAAATGTTGCACACCAATATATATTGTCTGTTCTGTTGTTGTTTCCATCCCAAGGGTTAGGGTATTCAGGGTTTCTAGAGACAAGTATTTTTCCCTGTGCTATAAATCTCTGATATATGTGTGGGGTCCAACAGTAGTACTCGGCCCAATATCTCAGGGCACCAACTAAGGAGGCTAGACCATTCCCTTATCTTTACTACCCGACTACCCAGGTACTAGAGGGTATCTTCTTGAGTGTTGTTATTGGTGGAACTATAGCAGTCAGGTGGCCGATCAATTTATCTATGAAGGGCTTTAGGAGATCTAGGTCGATTCGTATACAAGTGTTGTCTTATGTGCTACCACTCGAAGGGGTACCAACTGGGGTTACAAAGGTGGTCAACAATGTGCGCTTATGCTTTCCCGACCGTGGAATTATGCACTGAACGACAAATCTTTGTAGATTTAAGATGCTAGGATATGTTTCTACCCTGAAAAAAAATTAACCCACAATGTTCTGCGAAGGAAAGTGCTCTGATACCACTTTTAAGGTACCATATCTATTATAATAGCATGAAATAGAAATATTGCAGAGAATAACAACGAAACAACAAAATAGATGAAGCTACAACACCAAAATAATACCTTTATTGATAGGAAAGAATTTTCACTTTCCTCTTGGAGGGGGAAACCTCCAGTAGAGAAATGTGTTGATGATTAAAATCACAATGATGAATTCTGCCAGCAAAGGATTGCTAAGCGTTATTATTTATTATGATAATAATATTTAACTAGTAGGTGGGACTCCCTTGTAGACTAATAGTCACAACGATAGACACATTACACTTATATGTTGTTGATGTTATGATGTTTCCTACACAGTCCTATACATTTGATGATGCAGTCTTGGTTTGATTTGATATGACAGATGGGTGGTCGATGCATTGTTGCTAAATGTTGTTAATATTTACTTGCGATACAAGGTAGTTCTATGGTTATGAGAATTATATTGTTTACAGGTACTATGTTATGATATGTTGTATCATTGGTTAATTATCCATATATGATTATAATTAAATGGGAGCTAGCTCAAAAAAAAAAGGGAAGGAACTATGGACAAGTCCTAAGGCCATGGTAAAAGATTACATATAAACTTTAAATGAATGTATAAATTGATACAAGTGGTGGACCTAGCTTCTATACTATGCGATTTTGTTTAAAATATTATATGGAAGAAAATATGGTAACGTTAACATATGTTATTATGGTGACATGTTTTGGGTGGCACACTATACAATGGATATGACATCGGATCTATACAATAGATATGGCATTGAATTATGCAATGGTTATGGTCTGATTTTAATGGTGGATGTTATGTTAGTGGGATTGCTCGTACATGGAATTGAATAGGCCCAGGTGAGGAAGCGACATGCATTTACTGCACGTCACTCCAAATCTCCCTTGATCCCATCGCCCTAGCATAGTTTCATTGTTGCTCTATTGGTTGTGGAAGCTCCATGATTTCAAGTTTCGAAAGGGAAAAATCGAGCCAACTCTTCATTGAAGCAATTTTACACAGGTATGTCTCTTTTCTTTCCATCCATGATGGACTCTCTATATTATGAATTAAATGGTGGCTCAGGATTGCATGGGTTTTGTGTTTTCTTGATTTTTTGACTGAGTGTCAATATTAAGTTATGGGTTCTCTGTGATTATTGTGGAATGTTGGCATTTTTAAGCAAAGTAATGGGTGTTATTGATTGTAAAGTCTTCTCATTGGTTATTGACTCAGTCACCTTGGTTTTTTATGATGATTCTTTGTGAAAAATGGTAATAGTGTTGCAACGAGCTCTAATTTTTATTGTTCGGGGGTTTTAACCACCAGTCTGTGTATCATTTATTGCCAACCTTTTCCCCTCTCAGTCATTGTTGTGATTCTTTATCCAACTTGAAATGCAGCTGTCGATAGTGGTGTGGTTCTTTTTGGCTAAAACCTGAGCTATTGTTTGTATGGATTGTTCTTTACTATCATTCCACTAGAAGCTCTCCACAATGCAATCTTGTTTTGTCCAGAGTGTTTAATAGAGGCCCGTGTATGTATCGGATGGATACAAGTTGCGCTCTTGCATTATTTTCACGAGAGTTTTAAACACATGCTCCTCTCATCTCTGCTATAATGACCAACTATTATGTTTTGAAGCCTCACTGTCAATTGTTTTTCGAAAATTATCGACCTCCCGGGTGTTGGAAAAAGACACAGTCTCTCTGTGTTTTCGAGTATCCTTCATTATTTAAATTAACCCTCGTTTCCTCTCTGCAATAAAGTTTTAGAGGAATCTGTGTGTGCTTGGGTTGATGAGCTCAAATTTACTTCTTTTCACTCGAGCATTCTAGTAGGGTTATGTCATGATCTTGGTGTTATAAGTTGAAAGATTGTGGTGTTTTAAAAGAGCATGGATCTCGGTGATAAATTCTTAGGGATATAAATGTTATGATCTCTCTGTGTTTTTTTTAAAGTTCAAACAAACTTTTGTTACCTCTCTTCATTTAAATTATAAAGAGACGACTTGGAGTCTGACTTGCTTCTACCTACCTCGGGCACCTTCTGGGGTCTTTCAATATTTTGGGCTATCAGTTTAATGATTGTGGTAATTATAAAGGCATGAGATCTCTCACTTCAAAGACCATCTCTTGGTTGAATCTCTGTGTTTCCTCTCTGTGATGAATTTGTTTGAATAAAAAGAAAATTATGGTTATCTATAGCCCGAGAGATTTCCTTCTAGTCGATTATGGTATTTCTTACCATGTTAAATCATGTTGGCCCTTGACCAAGTTTTGAAGAATACTTGGTCATATTTGACCACTTTTGGGACTGTGACAACTTGCCAAGGAAGGAGTGCAACAAAAAGCGGAAAGTAAGGAAGCAAGACCTATTTTTGGGTTCATTTTAGGGTTTTGGGTTGATGTAATGGGAAAGGGATGTCGGCCCGTGGGTTTACCCACGCTTAGGCCCATTTTGTAATCTATAAATAGGCAATGTAAATAGAGGAGAATGATAGTAATGTAGACATCTATGTGATGTATAACTGAAATCTTAGTGCTAGTAAATGGATCTATGTGATCGGATGTATCTTAGAGTGCTCTATGCATGAGATTGGAAAGCTAAGTGCAAGTTGTTGTAGTCTTGTGCTGAGGAGCAAGGAGGAAGGATCTAGCGAGATGTGCAGATCTTATGTCCTATGCGAAGTAAGGGTCACTGAAGCTCTGTGCTGTAACTACTTGATCGAGATAATATAAAGAAGACTTTGTGGACGTAGCCCCAGGGTGGGGGTGAACCATGGTAACTGTGTGTATAGTTCTTTATGCTTCAATCTAATGTTCTTATCTCTTTCTTGGCTAAGTGCTTGATGTGATTAAGTAGATCTAGTTATGCTCTGTGATGATGATATATGAATGAACGTTAGATCTAATATATAATATTCTTAGTGCTTGATCTATTGAATCTAACCTATATTTTTGTGGCTAAGTACTGAATCATCTTTAGTATAATTATTCACTATGATGCTCTGTGCTATTTGTGAAGTACCAGATGGGTTAAATATTGATGAAGGATCTATGCTAAGTGCCCTGTAAAAGATATAATCACAGATCAATGTCCCAGCTAAGTTTGCAGACATTTGAGTCTTGCAACCACCCTTACCTCTACCTCGGGTGGGACTTCATCTACTTCGCAGGTGTTTCCGAAAGGGACGGTAGTTAGGGTTTTGTTTGTGCGCTCTTGAGCGTTGAACCTTGGGTCTGCCCCTGTGCCAACAAATGGTTCCATTGCCGGGACCGAAACTGTGATTGCTGGGAACAAAAGAAGAAAAATCCTTGTGCGAACTAAGCTCTGTGCGTAGATCTCTTGCCCTAGTGCGCATTATTCTACTTGACCTACAAAGCTTTGTGCTAAGAAAAAGAGGTCAGATCTGAAGGGAAAAAGGTTAGATCTGCAGAAAAAGAGGTCAGATCTGAAGGGAAAAGGTCAGATCTCAAGAAAAGAGGTCAGATCTATAAGCTCTGTGCTCTGATAATGGTAAGAATAGTCAAAAGTTCTTAGACTTGGAAGCTTTGTGCTCTGTAGAAGTAAGATAAGTGAATTTTTTGTTTCTAAAGCATGGATCTAGGTAAGTTTGATAGATTCTATTCTATCTTCAAAACTAGGGCATTAATAGATGAAATAAAGTTTGATATGAATAGATCTGATAAGTATAGTGATAGATATGTTTTACCTATGCATCGAAGGAATGTTTGGACTAACAAGTGGATGTAGGATCCTAGAAAGAGTTTTTTGCAAGCTAGCCACCATGATCTTGGTGCACAATACAAAAGGAATTGGGGAACATCTAAACGAAAGAGAGGATTAACCCTCTGTTATAGTTGCAGAAGACCAGGACATCTTGCTAAGGAATGCCCTGGGAGAAGACCTAGTTGCCTCTGTTGTAAGGCTATGGACCATGAAGTATTGGATTGCCCTAGAATGATTGCTAGGCTTGAGAAGCTGAATATGGAGCAAGCAAACCCTGAAGGAGATCAAGAGACCAAGATTATCGCAGAAACCCAGAAAGAATCAGAAAAGATATTGCTATAGATGAAAGATACCTTGAATGAACACCGACATGTTAGGCTATCAGAGATCTTCAAAGAAAAGGGGCAAATTGAAGCAAGAATAGGGGACTTTGACATTGAATGTACTCTTGATGAAGAAACACAAGTGAACATTATGCCAGAAAGAACTTGGGAAGCTATAGGAAAGCCTTCCATGATCCCTTCCCTAGGAGGAACAAGTTTCTTCAGAGGAAAGATAGTAAACCTATGTGGAAGGCTCGCCCGTATACCTATGACTGTCAATGGAAATTCGACAGAGGAAGACTTTGAGATCATTAAATTTGTTCAAGACAACGCCTCGTTTACCATGCTCATAGGAAAACCTTGGATTTATAGAGAACAAGCCAGACGAAAAGAGGAAGAAAAAGTTTTCGAACAGAAGAAGAAAGAGTTAAAAGTCTTTATGACCAGAAGGATCGTGCACTTGATTGAAGAACAAAAGAGAAAATCGAAGATATTTAATATTAGCAACCCCGATGTCAAAGCTAAGAGAACGCTAGAGGATCCACAAAAGATCGAGTTACCTATTTTTGATATAGAAGAAGTCTTATCAAGGAACACTAGGAAAGACTCTCAACAATGCGAAGTAACTAAGACCACATAAGATAAACATCAGAATGGTAAAAGCATTACTGAGACAAAGCTCATGGGGAAGAAGGCTAGGAAGTTAAGAAAGAAAAGGGCTAATACTGTAAGATTACAAGATGTTCTAGAGGACACTTTGCAGCAAGAAGAATTGCAAAATTGGAGCTTCACCAAGATATCAGAACAACGACATAGAGTACTTCACCATGACGAAGTAATATAGCCATTGGAACTGATATACCCGTTCGACCGCCGCTCCGAATGGATCTAAAAGCATTTATGGGTTACCACTAGACCATTGGATAGCACCAAAATAGATAGAACAGAGTTAATGAAGGCCCCACCTCCGTTGCAAGTAGACCGTTGCTGAGATTTCCTACTTAACCCATCATGCCACACACCGAGAATACTTTTTGCTAACTGAGAATTTGAGTGCTAACCCTGAGATCATTGCCTTACTATTCAATGTGGTCTCTAAATTCCTTCTGCACCTGAGCCAACTGGCCCAAGTTTGTATGTCGGACAAGCTCAACGCTGCTGAAAAAATTGTTGAAGAAGTTCTAATTGATTTAATGGCTGAGAGAGTCATGTCAGAATGCAGAATATCTACAGGTATATAGGCATCATCCTCGGGTGCACTGCCAACTTACCCCTCCACTGCTCGAGCATGACCATCCCGACCACCTTCGGAAAGACGATCTAAGCTTGGAAGTGACTTCGCCACTCTGAAGATGATCCCAAGCATCTTGCCTAAATATATCCCACCACTAAGAGGAACAGTGAATCGAGACACTGTACCCAGAGACTTCGACTATGCTGTAGTCACTGCGTACCTCCCGAAAGGGGTGCACACAGTTCATGTTGACCAGGAGAAGCTCACTGCGCTGAAATTTAGTGATTTTAACCTTGGAGATCGCAAGGTTTACAGTATGCTAGCCCCACACAAGTACTTGACTATTACAAAAGGAAAGAACCCCAATATTGTACTGCTACAATGGACCCATAAAATTGCATAGTCAACCCTCCTCAATGAAATGAAGATTCCACAATTCGGGAGGCATCAGGAAGTAAATGCATGCATTAGACTGTTGTTGTCCTGCTACCATGGAGGATACCTATGGTTGGGCCACCACATCACTGTGGATCTGATTCTGATCAATCAGATCCCAGGGTTAAGCATGCAGGGCCTTGACCTGCAGGACTTTTACCCTAGAAAGACCGCAGATCGCGCTCTCGCTCAATGAATAAAAGACACATATGGCGATCTGGAGAAAGGCACGTGAGGTTACAAGGTAGCCTCCATTGAGAATGCAACAGTGCGCTTTGGTTTCCAGCTGATTACAGGAAAGTTAGTCCAAAAAAACAGACCTACACAGGTGACCGGATTTGTAGTTGACCTCGTAGGGAAGTGCGCGGAGGGACTACAAATGAACTGGGAAAAATACCTTATAAATCAACTAGAGCTTGACTGTAGACAAGTGCAATACCAAGGCTATGAGTTCCACTTTAGCTGGTGGCTCATACTCATCACTTTCATCGCTTGGGAACTGCCCGAGGTAGCCACTTTTCCGGAGATCGAACCCTTCAAACCACTGGCCACGAAGTTCTGAACGCTGTGGTACTCTAGCAACATGAACAAACAATGGTAGTCCAATGCCGTCTTCCATGCTTACTACACTCAGTTGAAGAATTCCATTCAATCTACACTGTTCATCACACCCAATACGCTTCATAGGTTTAGACCTTTGATGAAATTCAACGCAGATCGTCACTTCACCTACATCACATCGCGCGCAGATGAGCAAAAACAACAACTCCAGTCATAATACAAGTTGACAGAAGATGACTTGGAGGAGATTACCAAGGAATGGTCGGCAGACCTCCTTGTTGTAGCAGACCCCACAGAGATGTCCGACATAGATATCCCTAGCTATGCCAGATACACCAGGACCGTACAAGACTGAGAAGGATGTGGAAGTTCAAGATATCCACAACACATCCACCAAGACTGCTTCACTCTCACCTGTGAAGGGAGGTGATGACAAAGAACTAGGGGGCACAAGAGTTGAGAAAAACAAAGGCGAGGTTACTCCGCCTAGAGACGAGGAAGATCCCTCCAAGAAAAGGAAGATTACCCCACCCAATCCCTCATCCCGAAATAAATCTAAGCCACTCAGACCATGCTTAAAACTACCCTTACCCCAGATGATTTTGACTTCTTAATTGCCGCATTGAGTGATTTTTCACTAGAGCTCGCAGAAAAGCAAGAAGCAAAGCAAGAGGAGCTATTCCGTTGGATCACGAGTGAACTCAAAGAAGTGTAGCAAGCACTCCAGTCCAGCCAAGTAGTTTCTATAACTCCCTTAATAATGGAAATACCAGGAACAGACAATGAGCCCACTCAATTACGCCAGATCGCCGAGAAAGTCAAAGCTCGCCTTCGACGAGCTCAAGAAGACATAACGCAAGCCACCCAGGCTTTGGTGCAAGAACATAGTGCACATGGAGAACAATGGAGGAAGGCAGAATAGGAGCATCTTTCCTTACAAGAAAAGTGGGAGGAGGAAAAAGAACAGTTACAACAAAGCAACTTGAAATACAAGAAAGAGTTCACAAAGCACTGCGCTCTGTGACGATCATAGAAGTGAAGATGGAAGATTGTCTCCCACAGTAGGTGACCCAACTAGAAGAAGTAATCCAACAACTTCAACAGTGCATCACAGATCTGGAGCTCCGCACCATGCCTGAGACACCCCAAGAGATAAGAGATCTAAGAGAGACCATTGCTCAAAGTGCAGTTGACCAATTAAAAACCTTGGCTTCAGAATGTAGGTAGCTAAGCACTAGAAGTGCCCAAACTTATGAAACCCTCACAGAGAATCTAGAATTGCATACATTGGAGGCACAGATCCAAGAAGCAAAGCAACATGCAGATGTGCTACAAGCGTATTTGAAGTTCGTCACCCCAGTCAAAATAATGAAGAGGTTCACAGAACAACGCACAACCCAACAACAAGTACACACGCTGCAAAGTAAAGTAATGGAAGTCTCTCAACGATTACAACCACTCCAAGAGAAGGCATGCCAACTGTTTTTTGAATTTGAAAGCTAGGGAGATGAACTCAAACAGGGTGTCATCACTACAGAACAATGCTTGGAAGGACCGCTCAATGACACAGTAATCCAGGAATTTACTAAACAAGAGGCTATCTCACTGCAGTAGGTCGAAGCAGCTCGAGCCAAGCTCGAGGAATTTGAAGTGGAATTGGTCAGACCCGAGTGACTCGGGACGAGTCACAGGTGAGTGTTGGGGGCCTGTTGGCCCTTGACCAAGTTTTGAAAAATACTTGGTCATATTTGACCACTTTTGGGATTGCGACAACTTGCCAAGGAAGGAGCGCAATGTGAAGAGGAAAGTAAGGAAGCAAGACCTATTTTTGGGTCCATTTTAGGGTTTTGGGTTGATGTAACGGGAAAGGGATGTCGGCCCGTGGGTTTACCCACACTTAGGCCCATTTTGTAATCTATAAATAGGCAATGTAAATAGAGGAGAATGATAGTAATGTAGACATCTATGTGATGTATAACTGAAAGCTTAGTTTTAGTAACTAGATCTGTGTGATCGGATGTATCTTAGAGTGCTCTGTGCATGAGATCAGAAATCTAAGTGCAAGTTGTTGTAGTCTTGTGCTGAAGAGCAAGGAGGAAGGATCTAGTGAGTTGCAGAGATCTTCTGTCCTGTGCAAAGTAAGGGTCACTGAAGCTTTGTGTTGTAACTACTTGGCTCAGATAATATAAAGAAGACTTTGTGGACGTAGCCCCAGGGTGGGGGTGAACCACGGTAACTATGTGTATAGTTCTTTGTGCTTCGATCTAATGTGTTTATCTTTTTCTTGGGTAAGTTCTTGATGTGATTAAGTAGATCTAGTTATGCTCTGTGTTGACGATATATGAATGAACATTAGATCTAATATATAATATGCTTAGTGCTTGATCTGTTGAATCTAACCTATATTTCTGTGGCTAAGTACTGAATCATCTTTAGTATAAGTATTCACTGCGATGCTTTGTGCTATCTGTGAAGTACCAGATGGGTTAAATATTGATGAAGGATCTATGCTAAGTTCCTTGTAAAAGATATGATCACAGATTCGTGTCCCAACTAAGGTTGCAGACATCTGAGTCCTGCAACCACCCTTGCCTCTACCTTGGGTGAGACTTCATCTGCTTCACAGGTGTTGCCGAAAGGGCTGGTAGTTAGGGTTTTGTCAGTGCGCTCTTGAGCGTTGAACCCTGGGTCTGCCCCTATGCCAACAAATCCTAGAATGATCATGGTTACATTTAAAGTTTCGAAGACACCTGTGTGAGTGATTGTTTCACCAAACATGATCATGATTCTGTCAAAGTTTAAAAGGGATAACTGTGTGTCAATATGGTTCTATTCTCTTCATACATCTTATGGGAATCACCGTGCATATTATGATTGTTTTAAAAGGAAGTCTGTACATATTAAGGCACACATATATCAATCTCAGGGCTAGATATTTTGGGTTGACTGTTGTGGTCAAATAGAGATTATGTCAATTACATTGTCAAAGACCTGTGTGTATGATAGATTCATTAAACATACTTTGGTTCTGTCCAGATTTAAAAAGGGACTCGTGGGTGATTAAATCGGGCTTGATTTTTTTTAGATGATAGTGACTGTTGATTGCTTATCCTGGGTCTATTATTGATTACCAAATATGAATGTTGGACATAGATAACAGGGATCACTATGCATATTTTGTTTATTTTAAAATAAGAGATCAACATTAGCACATGCAATACTGTGGTTCGAATGGTTATATTGTTACTGTTGAATTGGAAATGTTGCATAAGTCATAATACACAGACTATTATAAATTGAAGAACTCTGGGAAATTAAATTTTTTTATTGAGACAACAAGCAATTTGTATGCAATTGAGGAACAATTAATGTTTTGGTCTTGGAAGTGGATGCTTTTTGGATTGGATTTAAAACATAGTTATGATAGTTGATTGATTTAATTTATTTTATGAACAATATCCGTATAATTCCCTCTCATTTTCTCACTTTTTCACTCATTATAAATCCCACCACGATCCCAAATTCATTTTGCACACCCTGTTCACTAAAATTAAATTAAAACTCTGTATGATAGTGATAACAAATTATACAAAGATATATGACAACTGATATGTTTTGGTATTGTTGCACAATCAGTTATTTAATGAATTGTCGAGCAATAATCGTGTTCTTACTCCCTGTTATGATATCACTTTTTCGCTCATTACAATCCCCCATATATCCCATGAACCCTATTTCACTCCCTGCTCATTTGACAATTATTAAATAAATTTTATGGATTGGATTGCATGGGCATGATGTTAATTGCTGAGCCAAACTTTCTTTCATATTAAGAGAATGTCATGTATGGTATTTTAAGAGCTAGTTGCTAATAATTGCTTCATATAGGATGAGATTCTTCAATAGAAGAATTCATGGCCGAAACAATAGGGGCATAGGAAAAAGGAACAAAGGGTCTAGAAGGCCCAAATTATCAATACATTTCGATGCATATCTTCAAGAGTTAAACCGACTCTTTCAAGATGGATTTTTCAATTGGATTGGGCAAGGGATAATCTATCCAAGGGATAATCTAGCCTAGACCAGAGAGGCCTCCCTTCCAGCCCTAAAATGTTCTTGGTATCCTTGTGCCTCCCCATGTATCTTTGCAACCTAAAGTTCTTGAGAATGATGGATGACAGAAGATTGTTCACCCAATAGTATCCCATCATCGTGGCTGGCCAAACTTGTCATTACCTCCTCCTCCACCTATAAACCCAAATGTTCATATTTCTCCTGCGCACTCAACTGTACAGTCCTCCCATGCAAGCAAACAACTCAAAATCGAGGCTCACCATGTGCATGACAAAGGAAAAATTGATGCTGCTCCCTCCTCCCCTTCAAGTGACTCAACCAAGTCAGTATCCTCCCGTATGCACTTGAGGGATGCCTTCTCCCATGTCATTAGTGAGATCAAGCCTCAAGGTTCCACTCAACCTAAGGCTATTTCAGGGAATTCCAAAGGGGACAACAACAACAAAGGAAAAATTGCCTCTCAAGGTGGCAAATATGTTTTTTGATTATATGTTTATAATTGATTTGTTGAGGATGATGGACTGCTGAAGGTTTTGGACAACAAACTATTTTTGGATATTGTGGATATTTACATGTTTGGATATAATTTGAAATATCTCTGATATTTAAATTTCAAATTGTGGGAAAAATTATGGGAGCCACAAGGAGGCATGTGTATGATTGATTGTCTAATTATGTTTATTTTCGTTAAAAGAATAAAAGGGAGTCACAAAGGGTCCCACCTACTAGTTATTATTTAATAAAAGACCCTTAATTATTATTATTATTATTTTTTCTCCTAAACTAAAGATTAGTTAAGTTTTAGTTAACTTAACTAAATGAGGTAGTTGAACTACAACTAATTTGGAATGCATAAAA
>JASDQU011026192.1:74886-86197 GCA_032191745.1 Picea mariana
AGAATAGATGCTAGAAGTTTCATAAAAATCTCAAATTTTCTATTTAAATTTATTGTTTATTTGGGCTAATCTATCCAACAAATTGTATGGTTTTGTAGCATTTTGAAGGGTATCATTTAACATTATTTCTTGCAGATTTTTAGCATAAAGGGAGAGTTGCTACAAGCTATTTAGCCCCAAAGGGCATCTTCAAGTTGGACATCAAGTCCACCCTCCTTCTACCTTTCTAAAGTGATTGTAAGCCACCCTTGAGAGTCTCTTGGGTGTGCCTTCTTGCAGAGTTACTTTAAAAATCTGATATTGTAATAGTTAGGATTTCTCATTATTGCTTTTCGTTTTTACGTCCATACTTGGCCAAAATGGTAGGCATTGCGCCTCGACTTGTGCCATAGTTGTGGGGTTTTCATTTTCATTTTCAAAAGTCTTCTATTTTTTACATAATATCCAACTTGGCCAATACGGTAGGCATTGTGCCTCCACAAGTGCCATTGTTGGAGTATTTTTGCTTTCAAGTCTTTTCATTCTTTCAAGCAATTTAATTTTTGTTCTTTAGTTATACCCACATTGGTCAAACGGTAGGCATTTTGCCTCCACATGACCAGAACTGTGAGGCAACCATAATTTCACTTGTTTTGTAAAGCAATAGACTAATTTCATTATTGTTTAAAGGCAAACTAATAAAACATTTCACATACATTTGTTTTGCCCCATCTTGCAAATTGGCATAAGCCATCCTTGCATCAACGGAATGCTTGTTTTAATTTAAAATCATTGCTCAAGTAATTTTTGTGTTCCCAACATTTGTCCTATATTTTCTCCCCTTGCCACTYAGTTGGATCCTGGGTAACAAGAAAGGGCAAAGGTTGGAGGTAGTAATTAGGCATCCACAACCAATTATTGTTTTTGTACCATAAAATCAAAAACTTGGAAAGAAGCTTGGGGTGCTAGATCGGGGACGATCTCACGGCRCTCAGTGTCCTCGGGGTGTAGTACCTTGAAACTTTGGATTTGACCTGCRGAGCTAGGGTAGGCCTTGTTGCCATAATTGTTGTCAAAACAATAATGGTTTTGGGGTAGTCATATAGTCTAGGTCTCAATATATCAAACTTAATCCCCCAATCAAGGTGACATCTAAAATCTATTAAAATTAAGCTACACATTACATTCACAACACTTGCAATACATCTTTCAAGGCAATCTCACAACATGGCATCTCAATTTAATTTTGCAAGCAATCTTATGGTGGTGTAATTTATTTTCAAGCAAGCATTCATTTCAAGTTTTACAATCACACTTTAAGGCAATTCACTTTTCATACATTTTGGTATTTCGAGCAATTCACATTTCAAAGTAATATATTTATTGTGTTATCTCATGTGATTGGTGTATAATCTAATTTCCTTTGGATATTTGTAATATCATCTAATGTGCTTGTTCTTTTTCCTAAAGTTTTATGTATGATATATTTCATCATTTCATTTTGTGAGTTAAATGTTTCATTTATCTAACTATCTCTTTCATGTATATTGTGTAATTAACTAGTTCATCTTGTTCATTGTAAACTTTCTTGTATTTCAATTTGTATATCTCAATTGTAATGTAATATCTTGTTGTATCCTATAGCATTGATTATATTTTGTTTAGTTGTATTTAATTCTTGTATAATTTATTGACCCCTTGCCCAACCTTAGGCACTAGTCATAGTTGACTTAGGGAAAGGTTTGACTCTCATTGAAAGATTTGCATTTGCATTGTTGCTTGCCATATAGGCTAGTTTCCCCCCACCTTTAACAAACTAAAATTAACTCCTAGAATTCATCTAATAATTCACATAGTAACTAGGGTCTACCCCCCTTGGCTTACCTAGAATTAAGCCTAGATGGAAGAGGTTTAATTCAAAGTGACAATGTGGGCTTTGAACCTAGGCATTGTTCCTCCAAGGACACACTAAGTGATGAGGACTTAGCTCACGTTTGCAAGTGTGTATTAGGACGGCTACATAACCGATGCACATGCGAGCAGTCATAAGTCTGGATCACCGTATGGGCAAGGTAATAAATCCCGAAACCTTGAAAGCACCACCTCTCACTGAGGTATGGGCACTAGCAAGATCCCAAAATACGAATAAATCCACAGAAATATCTTTGACGCTAGGCGAATATCTGAGGTATATCCTTTCAACCAACTTCACACAACCTCATGATTAACTCCAGTGTGAGCGGAGCCTCCTGATATTACCAATTATACAATGGATTTCTCAACTCCCTTATATGTACCTAGTTTAGAAAAGAATCTTGTATCCATATCTTGCCTAGAAGACAAAGGAAACAAAATATCTTTCGTAGATGGAAAAGTATTATCTTGACACAAAGACTCCAACATAGAGAATGCTAGGGTTATTGGAACCCGTGAAGGAAATCTGTATAGACTACTAGAACAAAATGAAGAAGCTCTTGTACATGATGAAGTCAATCCCAATGAACTTTCGCACATAAGGTACGTTCATATCAACTATCAAGCATTGCCTTTTCTCAAATATGGTTGAAGGAATACCAAAATTACAGTCTACACATGAAGGAATTTGCAAAGGATGTGCTCTTGGAAAGAATATCAAGAAGCCATTCCCAAGTAGCAACAATAGATCTAAGGAGATTCTAGATCTAATACATTCAGATGTTTGCAGTCCAATGCCAGTCATATCTCTAAGAGATTCTCTTTACTACGTAATCTTCATAGATGATTACTCAAGAAAAACTTGGTTATATCTCCTAAAAATAAAGGACGAAGTATTTAGCAAGTTTCAAGAATTCAAAGCAGAAATAGAGAACCTCACAAACAAGAAAATCAAGACCTTGAGAACAAATAATGGAGGAGAATGCACATCAAAGGAATTCATTACCTTTTGCAAATCGACATGCATTAGGAGGGAGCAGATTGTTCCTCATAATCCTCAACAAAATGGTGTAGCAGAAAGAAAGAACAGATCTATTGAATAAAACCATGAAGTCATTACTAAACGATCAAGGTTTATCTATGTTTTTATGGGGAGAAGCAGCCATGGAAGCAATATATGTTTAGAACAGAATTCCTCACCATATATTGAAGGATATGACTCCAGAAGAAGCCTTCTCAGGTAAGAAACCTAATGTGGAAAACTTAAGAATCTTTGGATGTTCGTTTTACTCTCACATTCCCAAGGACAAAAGGAATAAATTAGAAGCCTCAGGAAAGAAGGGCATATTCATGGGATATAGTGAATCATCCAAGGCTTATAGAATCTATATCTCAGAACAACATAAGATTGAAGTCAGTAGAGACATGACCTTCAATGAAAAGATGGCTTTCAAGAAATCCATAGAAGAAACTATAGAAGAAGAAGAATATGAAGAGCCTAATTAAGAAGGCAGATGTCTTCCAGAAAACCAAAATGAAGAAAAGGAACAACTTGATCACCTAATGCAACCATGTGAGACCATTGATTCAGACACTGTACCTAAGACCAAGAAATGACCAGCTTGGCTTGAAGCAACCCTACAAGAAGCAGAAAGACTCAAGGCCCCAAGTGGGACCTTAAGAAAAAGTAAGAAGCCCAAAAGATTCTCCAGCTATGCATCATGTATGACAAAGATTCTAGACGAAGAACCTACCACGTTTGAAGATGCAGTTCTGAAGAAACAATGGAAAGAAGCAATGACAAAAGAACACCAATCCATCATGAAAAATGATGTATGGGAAATTGTGCCTAGACCTAAAGAAAAATCAATAGTAACTTCAAAATGGGTATATAAGATCAAACATGCAGCAGATGGAAGCATGGATAAATATAAGACAAGGTTCGTAGCTAGAGGGTTCTCCTAGAAGGAGGGAGAAGACTATGACAAAACATTTTCTCCGGTTTCCAGATATACTTCTATTAGAGCTATCATGTCTCTTGTCGCTTCCATGGGATGGATTTTACATCAAATGGATTAGGTGGGACAGCAAGAGCATTAGGTGGGACAGGAAGGTATTATCTTGTTCCTTACTCTGTGTTTCTTTTTTTTATTTTTTCCTACATGGAAATGACAATACACTCAACAATCATAAAAAATGGGCAAGAGGTACCCGTCTCGGGTGAAACAAACCATTTAGGCCAAGTGAAAATTGCCTCCTCAAACAAAGAAAAGAAGTGGGTTTGGGTCAATGCCAAACAGTTTCAGGGCATTTTAAAACGCAAAGCTGCTTGTCTAAAATGGGAATAGACAAGGAAAAAAAGGGCCATTCGTAATAAACTTTCAACCAAACCCCCTTTGCAAAGGTGTAACGACAACATAACTAAAGAAAACAGTGATTTTGCATTGTACAGTCCCACATCTACACCTCTCACATGGTCATCTGACCTGTATGTTCAAAAGTTATTAAATGCCAAGAGGAGACTGGAGGTTTTGGAAGTCAAAGGGCATGAGAGAGACCTTTAAATCCAATTATTGACAGTAGCAAACCGAGACTTAACAGAAAACAATAAAGTTTTAATAGAGCAAGTGACCATGTTGCAAGAAACCCTTTTGGAAGCAAAGGCTAAATAGCAAGGCTTGAAGGATGCTGGGCAAATCAGGGAAGATTCCACGATGGAAATTAGAGAGGTGATGAACTCTAAAACACCCAAAGTTGAAGGGAAAACAGGTGAGCAAGCATACATCCATGGAGTGAAAGAAAAAGATAAAGAGAAAATAGATTGTACAAAAAATTCTAAAACTTGGGTACAAGTCATTAGCAATTCTGCTCATATGGAAAAATAAACACACAGTCATGGGGACGACATGCAAAGTAGAGAAAACAAGGAAAGACAAGGTAGGGCAGCAAACATAATTATCAAAGGTGTGAGAGAGTATGGAAAAAATGAACGTACTCTCGATCTTATAAGTGAATTCTTGAAGGATAAGTTGCTCTAGCAAGGCCGAATTTTCCAAGCATGGAGGGTGGGTAAGGCTAGTGGAGAAAGAGCTAGACCCATAAAAGTCATCATGTCAAGCATGAGTGACAAACAAATTCTCCTAGGCAAGAACCAACTCTTGAGAGGCTCTCTCTTTTTTCTAGATGAAGATTTAACTATTAGACAACAAGAGGAAAGAAAAGAAGAGTTGTTAAAGGTTAGGCAGCAAGGGATGAGGGCAAAAGGGCATGGTTGTTCAAAGGAAATTTTTTTATTTCCTTTTTCAGTTCTCATTCTAAAACAGGGCAGCAAGTTGGTAGCCAAGAAGAGACAACAATTTCACTAGCAGGAAAATATGCAACAAGGTCAGTTGGGACAAATAGGGGTGAAGACTCAACTTTGAGTCTTGTAGACCAAAACAAATAGCAATCAAACTATTCCCAGGTTTACTTAATTTTAGTTTATTGGAATTGCAGAGGTTATCCTTGGAGGTGGGGACCTGGGCTAGGACTCATCGCAGAAAATAGGGACACAATTTGTTTATTGGAAACATATGAGCATGAAGGGTGCAAGACACCTATGTTTGAAGAGTATGTGAAGATGGTAGTGTGGAACAAAGAAGCTAAGAATGGTAAGGGAAAGGGGGTATCATGGTCTTAGTGAAAAAAAAGAAAGGTCGTCTCATTCAATTAGAAAGAGAAGACTTAAATAAACAATACATTTGGTTTAAAATATCAGAAAATGGTAGCATCATCAGGATTGCAGCATGTTATTTTGCTCCACACTTTCAAAAACTTACAAAAGTAGGGGGCTTGATCACAAAGACCCCTTTGTAGCCTTAAAAAACAATATTACAACGTACTCTCAACTAAGCGAAGTCCTTATAGTGGGTCACTTCAATGCTAGGACAGCATGTGAACAAGCTAGTATTCTTCGTTGTAAGGAATACTGCAACCCCATTTGGCTTATAGAAGAGAGAAATCATCAGTGGGCAAGAGTTTCAGAGGACAACAAAAGTTCCAAATTTTTTGGCGAACAACTTCTTACTTTATGTGGGGCATTTGACTTAGTCATTTGTAATGGGGTGGTTAGATGGGTGAATTCTGGCAATTTCACCTGCAATACCTATAATGGAGCAAGTGTAGTAGACTATGCAATTTTCTCACATGGCTTGTGTGAGAAAATGAAGTTTTGATTGGTGAACAACTATGGGAGTTGAAATCTGATCATAAACTGATCTATTTAAGTCTAACTTGGTTTGAACAACAACAGAATGGGACAAAAAATCAGCACACCAGGCAACCTCCTTCAAAGGGTAGAATTGTGTTGACTCAAAAAAACTGTAACACCTTCAAGATAGCACTAAAGAGGTTGTTTAACAAGGATAAAATTCCATCTGAGGGCCTTCATAGCCATGAGTTAACAAATTTAATCCAAATCGCACTTACAGAATGCAAAAGAGCAAAAAATAGGAAATCTGAAACAAATTGCTTTCCGGTTAATGCTTGGTTTGATGAGGAATGCAAAACAACAAGGAAGACTTTGAAAGAGTCAAGCCATAAAGAAACAAGACTAAAAGCTTACAAGCAAATTGTAAGAAAGAAGAAAGTTGATTTCATGATCTCAAGGAGGGAGGAACTAATCTTCTTGGGGAAAAATAACCCCAAGTTATTTTGGAAGGAGCTTCAAACGAGAAAGAAACAAACTGAAAATAATATCACAGCCTATCAATGGTTCAAGTATGCAAAGTATCTTTATGAGCAAGATCCTAAGGTGGACCCCCCCCCCTTGGTCAACACTACTACTAAGCTCTTCTTCGTGCAAGAAGTTGAGGTGGGTATCAAAAAGTTGGGTGTTGGAAAAGCAAAAGATTTACTTGAACTTCAGGCAGAATATCTAAAGTGGGGTTCAAAAACTCTTGCACCTCACATTATGAAAAATTTCAACATCATTCAATAGGGATTTCCTATAGATTGAACAATGAGCCTAGCAATACCACTTTTCAAGAGTGGGGATGTCAACAATCCCTCCAACTATAGGACCATAATGATAAACCCCTTGTTTGCAAAGTTATTTGGAAGTATGCTAGAAAATAGAATCAGCAAGTGGGCAGAAGAAGGGGATAAGTGTGCTAAAGGGCAAGCAAGTTTCAGACCTAAACACTCAACGATTGATCACAGTATAACTCTAAGGAACATCATTGAAAAAGTGTGGGAGAAAAAAGAGGAAGCATTTTTTTGCTTTGTCGATTTCAAAAAACATTTTGACACGGTCCCTAGAGATAAGCTTTGGCATATAATGGAAGAACTTGGGGTTCCTATACATCTTAGAGCAGCCATCCATAGGCTATATGAGGAGGTTAAAGTCAAAATCAGAATGTCAACAGGTATCTCTGAAAGTTTTAGGAGTGATATTGGGGTCAAACAAGGGTGCCCTTTGTCCCCTACCCTCTTTGGCTTATATATTGACAAACTTGAAGAGTGGTTAAACTGACAGGAGGGTGATGGTGCTCTTTTGGGTGATTTTGTGATAAGGCTTCTTTTGTATGCAAATGACCTTATTTTGATTGCTAAATCTTCTCTTGGGTTGCAAGAACACTTAATTTCCCTTGAGTGCTTTTGTAGTACAGTGGGAATGCAAGTCAATACTAGCAAGACGAAAGTGGTAATTTTTTCTAGCAAAGAAAACATAAGGTCTACTTTGAAGGGAACACCCTTGAAGAAGTAGTAGATTAAAAATACCTCGGAATTGACTTCAACAAAAATCTAAGTTGGGAAGACCGCAGAAAGAAAAGAACTTTGGGAGGTTGGAAAGCGTTCTATGCTTTTCAAAATAGATGCAGAGAAGCAGAGCTATGGGATTGGAAGACTATGCAAACTCTCTTTGGGATTTTAGTGATCTCGGTGGTTCTATATGGTTGTGAAGTGTGGGCCAGTAGCACATCTGACTTACAGTGGAAACAAATTGAGAAGATTAAAAAACACTTGATCACAAACAAGTTTAAAATTAAAAGTTCAGTCCCTTATGATATCATGTTGAGTGAAATGGGGGTTGCTTCTATTGAAGCAATTGCTATGGTGTGTCTCATAAGATATCTAAAAAAAAATGAGCAAATAGAAGACAGTTCGTGGCCTAAGGTCATCTTCAATGACATATTGTGCAAAAGGAATAAGACGTGGATGAGACAAAATATTAAATGGCTTAGTAAATGGGATATCCACTTGAACAAGTTCCCTATGAACAGTAAAGAGATAAAGGCTTTTGTTATTGATAGGTTCAACAAGCGAACTTGGGATAAAGGGCCCGGGAGAAAGAAAGAGTATTATATTGAAGAGTTTAACCCYGCATACAATCATCATCAAAAAGMGTACATCGGGGCCAATATATCTTGGACAACCAAAATGCTTATTTCCCAATTAAGAACCAATTCCCACMAACTCCGTTGTGAAACTGGGCACTGGAAATGACCAAAAGAAGCTTGGGAAGAAAGGGTCTATGTGTTCTGCACTTCCGGAAAAGTGGAAATAGAAAAGCATTTCATTTTAGAGTGTGAAGCTTTCAAAGACAACAAGGACAACTATATAAATATMTTGACAGCTAGCTCTTGGAATGACTTATTCARTGAGGGGACAGTGGAGAAATTAGGGGAGCTCATCATCAAGTTGAAYAGGAAAAGGGCTGAATTKTTKAAATCAATGTGTGAGGYAGTCTGTCCCATAGGCTATTGTTAGCCTCGTGGAYGTTAAAATTACTTCTTCTTCTTCTTCTTCAATGGAGAAATCRAAAAAGAAGTATACATTAAACAACCTCAAGGGTTTGAAGTACATTCTAGAGAAACTCATGTTTGCAGATTAAATAAATMTTTATATGGACTCAAGCAAACTCCAAGAGCTTGGTATGCCAAAATAGACAGTTATCTAATGAGACTTGGTTTCTCCAAAAGTCATGCAGATCCAAATCTTTACTACAAAGTTCTGAACAATGCACCTGTGATACTACTACTATATGTCAACAATCTATTCCTAGCAGGTGAAGAGTCCCTCATCATCCATTGCAAAAAGGAACTAGCTTATGAGTTTGACATGAAAGATCTTAGTCTCATGCATTATTACTTAGGACTAGAAGTATGGCAGAAGCGTGGTGAAGTATTCCTCGGACAAGGAAAGTATGTAATAAAGATTCTTCAGAAGTTTGGAATGATGGATTGCAAATCTACGGACACTCCAATGACCACAGATATAAGAAAAGTAAGAGACTCGGATTCTAATCCAATAGATCCATCACTATATCGACAATTGGTTGGGTCATTAATGTATTTGGTGAATACTCGACTAGACATTTGCTTTGTCATGAACACACTAAGCCAATTCTAGGTGGAACCTAGACATGAACATTGGACAGTTGCAAAACATGTTTTAAGGTATATCCATGGGACACTAAACTACGGTTTAAGATATACAACATCCAATGATATACAACTTCATGGATTCACAGATTCAGATTGGGCAGGAAGTACGGAAGACAGAAAGAGTACTTCAGGGATGTGTTTCAGCTTGGGCTCCGCTATGATATCTTGGGGCAGCAGGAAACAGAAGTCTCTTGCACTCAGCACAACAGAAGCAGAATATATCGCAGCATGTGAAGCATGTATAGGAGCAATATCACTGAGAAAGTTGATTTATGGTTTGTTTGATCAAGTTCCAGATTCAACCATAATACATTGTGACAATCAGAGTTGAATAAGGCTATCAGAACACCCAGTGTTTCATGAACAGTCGAAACACATTGAAATCAAATACTACTTTATTCGAGATAAAGTCCAGGAAGGAGAAATAAATCTCCAGTACATCCCCACAGATGAGAAGACAACAGATATCCTGACAAAGTCTCGGTCGAGAATAAAGTTTGCATATTTCTGAGACAAATTGGGGATCGTGGAAATAACTCCCTTAGCTTTAAGGGAAGAAATGACTCTCCACGTTGGGAGGGATCACTGACATATTATTATTGAGGACATTAATTTTCAAGTTTGAAAAATGGTCCATATTGGGCAGTTCCTTTCCAGTTCGAAAAGGGGTTTGAGATTTCTGATGGACAGGGATTTTCCAGTTCGAAAAATGGTCTAGATCGAACGGTCATTTTCATAATGAAAATGGTTCAATGGATTGTTGATGTACCATAGACAACGATTTCCCATTATGTTTAAAATGGGGAATGGTCTAGGACAGTCTCTCTTCTTGACGGTCACTCTTAGCAGTGGTCAAGAAGACTGGTCCACCTCGCCGGATAGTCATTCTTTCGAAGCTCACAGTTGTGAGCAGTTTCGAAGAATGGTCTGTTTTAGAGGTTGGTGTAGGACAGTCATTTCCTTAGGAAATGGTCTGGACAGTCATTCCCTAGGGTAGATTCATTCTCTCCAAGTTGCACTTTGTTTAGTGCCAAAGGAATGGCCCAGATAGGTGAATGGTCCAGGTTCAGCAATCAAGGACAGGCTTTCCCTAGGGCAGACTCATTCTCTCCAGGTTGCACTTTGTTTAGTGCCGGAGGAATGGCCAAGGATAGGGAATGGTCCAGGCTCAGAAACCAGGACATTTTTTCTTCTTTTACTAAGAAGAATAGTCCATATAGCCCATCATTGATGTTCTATTCTGAGGGCAGATGCTTTTCCAGATCTCATAGATGTGAGTGGAAGAATGACCCAGATGACTCAGTTTATATCATAACATTGTTTCTGTGCATATTGATATCAGTTGATATAATGGAGACTACATGTCTCCAGACAATAGAGATATGCTATTGTGGTGGATATGTCTCCAGACAGTAGAGATATGTTCTACGAGAACGAGGTTGGATACCCATTCAGTTAAAGGAACCGAGTAGATGAAGCCAGCATTAAGTAGCTTCTACACCTCTGCCTTAATAGCAGGGGCCTTTTGAGGGTTGACAGCTCTAAGACGTTTTCGAACATGTTTATCATCTGGATAAGTTTTAATCTCATGTTCGAAAATACAAGGGTTGATCCCTGGAATCTCTTCATAGGACCAAGCAAATGTGTCTCAAAATTCCTTGAAGAGATCGGTGTAGATCAGGATTTCTTCTGGCGAACAATCTGCACCGATATTTACATTTTCAATCTTATAAGGGGTACGAGAAATATCGATCTGGAAGGTAGGAGAAAAACTTTCCATATTTCCTTCAGTATAAATGTCGTGCATATCAAGTGGAACTATGGCATGACCGACTATCTCACTCAAAGTAGATCGAAATTCGTCTTGTTCGATTCTTTCAACCTCTCAGAGAAAATAAGAGCGATGATGCATATCATCCCAGGGTTTGTCGGAACTGCTCATGGCTTCAATGATGGCTTCGTCCAAAGGCAAAGTCCCATCAAGGCAATCA
>JASDQU011026193.1:23914-52137 GCA_032191745.1 Picea mariana
CTGTATTCTCCACTGCAAATTTCTTCATGTTTTGCACTTCCGCTTTCATGCGTTGCCATTCTGTTTTCCCTATTCGGAGAGCTTCCTGTAGCAATGACACTTGCTCCTTCAGAACTTTGTTACTTTCTGCTAAAGCCTGGTTTTCAGCTGTTATTATATGGATTATACAATCTCTTTCCAGCTTTTTAGCTTCTACTACTTCCAACCTCTCTTTTACCTTTAACAGTTCTTTCACATAAAGATCAGATGACTAAGTGAGAGGTGCAGATGTGGGACTATATAAGGCATAATCATCAATGAATTTTTCTTTTCCTTTGGGCTTGTTGCCACATGCTTGCAAAAAGGACTTGTTTGAATGTTGTTTCTTGCAAAGGACCTGAGTACTTTCCCTTTGAGACCTTTTTTCCTTGTCTGCTCCCACTTTAGACGAGCTAGTCTCCGTTTTAAAATGCCCCGATATTGTTTAGCATTAACCCAAACCCACTTCCCAGTTTTGGCTGATGAGGCAATTTTCACTTGCCCTATATCATTTGTTTCCACGGGTTCTAAATTTTCTTGTCCCATTGTCATGATGATATTAAGGGAAATCAAAGTCTCTGCCCAAAACTGACCCTCTGTTTTATGCTTAACCCTTCAATATTTGTTGGTCTGACCACTGAAAACTTGTTGCTATGCCCTTGTTGCTCTGCCCATTATCCCTAACCTCTGTTGGCCCACTGTCCCTGTCCTTTGTTAGTCCACTGTCCATGTCCTCTGTTAGTGTTTTTGTCAAACAATTCACTAAAATTCCCTTGCTGGCCTGTTGATTGGTTTAGGCTTTTTATCAAACAGTTTGGTTGTAACGTGTTATGTTTGTTGTTGCTAAGACTTAACTGAGTTAGACAAAACCTTCCGTAGTAGAGTTTGTTTATATATCCTCTTGGTCACTGTGCACCAGATTTTGGGGCCCTTCACCTCCTCCGCCTCATACACCTCCGCGAGTGCACTCACAACCTCCACTCATAGTCTCCTGGACCCAAAGTCCCAGCAGTCGCACTCGCAGCCTCCACTCATAGTCTCATGGACCCACAGTCTTAGCAGTCGCACTCGCAGTCTCAGCACTCGGTATCTCCTGGACCCATAGTCTCAACAGTCGCACTCGGTCTCAGATGATCATTACAAAGTTTTTAAGAATTTTGTTCAATTTTTTTTTCACGAGTTTTTCATAGTTTTTTCTTGTCTAACAATTTTATACTATAATGGACTAATATATTTGTATGTTATTAGTAGTTACATAACTACGTCATCCAACAAAAACTCCTCCAAGGAAGAGGAAAAACAAATAGAAGACTCCTCCAAAAATGAGGAAAAACAAATAGAAGTCACCTCCGAAGAAGAGGAAGAAGAGAAACTTTAAAGTCACTACCCTAGAGGACAATAAACATGATTCTCCCAATTCTTTCTCTTTAGAGTATTTGTCTCCTAATGACGATGAAAGAAATGAGGCAATCAATTGTAATGTCCCCATTTTGGGACACTATTACATTACAGAGTGTTATGCCTAACAAAGTAGCCAGATAAGGGTGACAGCGAGTTCGAGAGATATTGAGGGGTTTTATTGGGCCCGACTTGCATCGTTCATCATATTTCATCATCAGGATCCATTCCACACAGCTTGGCTTTGGTTCTGTTGCAATCCGACGATTTTCGTAATTTTGAGTTATTATTGTTCATATTTTAATTAAATTCACTAAGAAGGTCATAATAGGCATATTACTTGGAGAAACCTCTTAGTGTAATAACTCATCGGAATCGGGAGGAAGAGCACTACAGGATAAGATGATGAGAAGTGACTTTCAATGGCCAGAGAAGCCATAGGGATGGATAAATCACTTTTTAGAGTTAAAATGGTTAATTAATTAATTAAGTGATTTAATCAAGGAATAATAAAATAAAGAAAAAGTCACTTGGAGAGAAAAGGTGAACGAAGGGTATAAGGAGAGATTGGGGCCTCTATTCTATCATTATGTTGATTGATTATTTTATATTCGGCCTCTTGGATTGGAGCTCTTAGAGCTTGGGGTTTTGAGGGTTTTGGTGACAAACCCTAGGATTGGTTTCAATGTTGCAATGATCCACCCTAGCTAGTCAGATTTGAGGATGGGATCACTTCAGGTTTCGTCATTGTTCTTCATTACTACGAAGCTTAATCTTCTTACAGCTGAATATCGTCGAGTATTGTCAGTTCCTTGTGTGAGACAACTGGGTTTTTCTAGCGTGGGACAAGTTTTCCATTATGGGGGTAATTTCCTCATTGTGATGGGTGTAATACTTATTGTGGAGGTCGATCCATCCATCCATTAAGCTTTCCCATCGTGGGGGTTGAGTTTTATATATTATGGGCACTGCATACTACATCCTGGGCATATTTATTGGGTTCTGGACGAGTTCTTATATGTTGTACGAATCTCTCTCTGCAAATCATTGTATTATGAGAAAGGGTTGATGGGTCTACTTGAAGGGGCATGGAACCTTTGTTGAGAAATATATACAACCAAGAGGTCGAACCCTTCCACCAGCTATGAGATATATCTATTGTTGATTGAAATATCAATGTGGAAAGTCATATATTATCGAGACCAAGAACTAGGAGGGCAGCGTATAGCTTGTTGGAGGTCGTTCATTTGTTAGGAATTGTCAACCGTTATGTTGGGCGAATTTGTATATCATAAGTGTTGTTTATCCATCTTCCACTAGACTTCATTACAACACAATTCTGCAACAAAGGTGTGTAGGTTGAAGAGGGCGCATTTCCCCTTTATTGTGATCACCACTTGTCAAAGAATTCACACATATTGTTGTTGATATTAGTGGGTTTTGTTAGAAGGAGATTTTGATATCTTCTTGACATGTATTGATTGTATATTCCAACTATATATATCAGCCACTCCAACTTATACAAATCTCAAATTTTCAGTGTACGGGGGCAGCCATATAATATCTAAATAAAAGTTGGGTTTGAAGGTATT
Source organism: Picea mariana (assembly GCA_032191745.1). NCBI lineage: Eukaryota > Viridiplantae > Streptophyta > Pinopsida > Pinales > Pinaceae > Picea > Picea mariana. The sequence goes on from JASDQU011026193.1 coordinate 26,923, forward strand.
CATGTGAGCTTCTTGAAGTAATCTTGGCATCTTTCTTTAGGCTTATTCCGATATATATTTCATGTTCTTATATGCTCTCCTAAACAAGCAAAACTCAGAAAAGATAACTAAAATGAAAGCTACAGTAATCTTTCACCAACTATTTGAAGAAATGTCTACACTAGATATGTTGCAGTAAGCATAACAGTTAATGCAAATCTATAACAACACATGCAAAGAGATTATAAGGAGATGAAAACACTTTCGATGACAACCCAAACACATTAGAAATCCTCCATTGATATTGGCTAAGCCAAATCAACCATTTGGTAAAGTCTTTGAAGCTTATCTTCAAAGTGTTTGTTGAAACACCTCAATAAAAAAAAGTTAAATTTCCTTCAGATTTAATTGGGGATCTTACATCAATCTAGACAATGACATAGATTACTATTCTTCGAGTAAAGAAGAAGAGGATGAGGATGAGAAAGAGAAGAGAATGAGATGAGGATGAGGATGATTAAGCCTCTCCTCATTTGTTCATGGTATATATTACTTATCATGGTGTGCTTGCTTTTTATCTAGGTAGTTATTACGGGATCATTTGAAAGGATGGATTTTGTAAAATGTTTAGAAGCATTTTTTTGTAATAAGAATGAATATAGTTTGTATTAAAAAGTTGTTGCAACCACACTAGTCAGCACAATAATACAAATATCTAATAATTGTCCACAAAAACTTCCTAGAGATTGTCCAAAATTTGAAATTTATTGCTTATAAAGACAAAACAATATTTTGCAAAGGATTTTATATAGCTACTACTAGTATAGATTTTGAAGAAAAGAAACCCCTAACCTCAAGCAAAATTTGCAAAGCATTAAGTACTATTACTAATTTAAGAAATTGCAAAACGCAAAATTTATAATTTAACCAAAATTTTTGGTGATCATTTACCCAAAAAAAATCCAAATCTAATAATGTTTAGACTTCCCCTTATATGAAATTCTAAATACATAACTAGGTATATTGATTTGAGAGGTGTGATTTTTTTTTAAATATAACAAGTGTAGATGTAAGATTTATTAAACATCTATTAAGGTGCATTAATTTGGTACATGTGGTGACATCTTATATTTATTAATATTTTGGTTTGTTATCATAGGAATTAATGATATGATTTTTGTGAAAAATATGACTTTGAATTTAATTAAAACATTTTTGTAATGTAAGAATAGATTCAACACCCCCAGATGAGGTGACACGCGGCGACGCCTTGCCACATGGCTCAGCATCAAGCCACAACTTAAATGTTGTAGGCCGCTCCCCATCCCTTCCACATTTACGATGGTAGCATGCCATTACAACCGCTATACGGAGGCAGGACTTCTCCCTCACGCGAACGCACTAGCATAGCCAGCATTCAATATGACAGAGTTAATAGGAAGCCATGCGATGTCGTCATTCGAAAACTTGAAAGTTGGAGAGCCTAGACAGAGCTAGTTCATTTTCGTTTTGGACCTCCCCATCGGTTGGGAGCTCTGGTGCAGTTTTCTCTATATCTCCATTCACCCCTCATCCGCAATGACAAGGAAGCGAGGCAGACCTCGTCGAGGCTCAGCCTGGTACACCCACAAAGAGCAAAGACAAAGAAGACAGAACCTTGAGCGCGCTCTGTCAATGGCAACTTCCATCCTCCGAAAGAGAGCAAGAGCCGACCGCTTAGCACTCCATGCCACTATAGCTGAGCCTGGGATAGAGAGTAGCATGCACACCCTTGCAATTGAGCCTGGAAGCTGCCTGAAGGGAGGAGCTGCGGCCGAGTTCCCAACCTGTTATGTTGAAGAAACACCATGCCTGGAGGATTTTGTGACCCCCCTGGAACCTCAAGCCACTGAGCCTTAAACACAGGCTGGAAGCGGTCTGAAGGGAGAGCCTGCCGAAGAATTCCCAATTTGTTATGTAGAAGAAATACCGCGGTCGGGTGACTACAGCCCCACCCGCCATGCTAAGAAGGTAACGAGCGAGGATGAGGCTCGGGACAGTGCCTACGCAGAGATGAATGTGGACGAGACCAGAGCAAGGATGAACGTGGACGAGGCCAGAGCAGGGATGAACGTGGACGAGGCCAGAGCAAGGATGAACGTGGAAGTGGGGAATGAAACCTTCAGCGAGGCAGTAAACAACGATTTGCATGGTCCACTCCTCCGTGCAGAGCATCTGGCTCTCGTGTTCGAACTCTGAGACCACATGGAAGACCAGGAGCATAGATCCCTCCTCATGGGACAACGTCTGGATCTACTCCTTGATGCGTACTCCAATGCTCCAGCAAAGCAGAAATGTCCAATGTGTGCACAGCTGTTTGCCATCCCGGCCAGATCCACGTGTCAGAAAGGAAATTGCGACAGGTCACCGGGTATCTGAGTTTTCCTATGCTAGTTTGTTTTTCATCATGTTGTTGCTCAATGTTAACTTGAACTATGGCCATCTGTCCTGGTTTCCTTCGGGCAGGACAGAGGGCAAAACAATTTTTAGCTTATCTTCCTAGACATATTTCACCCCAAACTATGTTGGTTTCCGGTAAAATGACAACATTTTTGGTGGCTTAGGACGACAATATCTCTGTGTATTTTTCTCTATGTTTCTCTATCAACTTAATATAGCAGGTACTATCCCTTTTTTACTTAGAAAAAAAAAGAATAGATTCAACACTTCTGAATATTTTTAATGCAATCAAATTGTGCAATGTTAACATCTAATATTAGCGGTTTCATCAATTCAAAATGATTCCTATCAAACTTCATACAAAAATTACCAATTTCCTCTCTAGTTACTTTGAGAAGATGAAAAAGGGTCAATACAATTTTTTTATAACAAGTGTAGATGTAGAATTTGTCAACTAAGTCTAACTTGGGTCATAACATTTTACCTAATTCTACCATGTAATTTATTTGATCAAGAATATTAATCAAGGGATGTCAGAAGATGTTTTTATTTATCAAGAGATGTTTTTCTGATTGGCTAGAATTGGCCACATGGTTTTGAAAATGTTATTTTTTATTGTAGATAAGGTGGGTGGGTCAAGTAATTGAAAATAATTTATCCAACAGTCTTAATGATGGGTTGTTGATGTTTGTAGCATCAGACATGTACTTTCGCACAGGTCTAAGTGTCTAGACGTGTGGAAGTAGTCCAAAGCCTTCTACCTTGGTAATTTACTTTAATTAAAGAAATTATTAAAGTGAAGTGTTTTTATTAATTAGTTGAGTTTTATTTAATGGAATGTTAAAGTTATTAGCATTAGTGAATTAAATCTTAGCCATTGATCTCTAGTGAGGTGAGATTTAGTCTCAGTGGTCAATCACTTTGGAGATTAGGGTTAGGTCATAACTCAATATTATAAAATCATGGTGAGGGTGAAGGAGGAGAAACTTGTGAGAGATATTGTGTGTTGATGCACAAGATAGAGCAAAGAAGGACTTTTTCTCAAGGTTTGGATCACGAAGGATTGTGATCAAGGAGATCTCATATAGGTGGAGAAGGACTTTCATTTAGAGATCAGTACAGGTTAGGGAGAAGAGAGAACAGGGGCAACCGTACAAAGATCCAACAAATAAGATTGTTAGGGCTTACAGGTGTTGTCTATAGTTTTTTTTATTTCTTAGTGGGCCATTTTCCAAATAAGGGAGCCCTTGTAAGCTTTGTTATTTTTCTAATGATAATTTGGTTTGAAGGGAATAATATCTTTGTGTATTATGTATGATATTTGGTTTCCAATATTGCTTTCACTATTTATTTCAATCGATTATTCTAGCTAGTGTATTTTGTTTTCTAAGTTGCTAATCTAATCTACAACAAGGAAATCACTAGTAAACAATTTACCCAGATGTCGGGATTAGAATCTTAACATGGTATCAAATATATCACTCTCAGAGGGAGCTAGATTTTAGATACACAACAGAAGGATCGGGTTGTTGCGAACAATGCGGGTGTTCTGGTACGGGTCACACAGATAGTGTAGGTATCAACATATAGGTCGCCTAGATAGTGTGGGTATCAGCGTATAGGTCGTGTCGTAACAACGTGCGGGTATCAGCGTAGAAGTTGTGCAGATAACACGAGTATTGTGATACAGGTCGCGTTGATAGTGCAAGTATCAACATACAGACGATGTTGCAGATAGGGCGGGTATCAAGATACAGGTCATGCAGACAACATAGGTACCGACATACAGGTCACACAGATAGTGTAGTTCAACACGGAAAAAGGTCGTGCGGGTCACATTCCAGTCGTACAAGTTTGTACAGGGGCAATTTTAGCAGTAGGTTATTTTCTCAGTAAATTATCAGATCTAAGGGATGGCAACAACAAGTCTTAGATTTGAAGACAGATTGGATGGAGCATCCTACTTCCTATCTTGGAAAGCAAGAGTCACCTTACTTTTGAAGGAATATGACTTTTGGGAGATGGTAGACAAAGTAGTTCCTCCACCGATAGTGTAATGTTCTTGACTTGGCTAGTCTAGGAAACGTTGCTAATGTGTGTGTAGGATTAATCGTTTACAACATATAAATGATCATACAAATAACAAATGTGACAAAGGACTGCAAAGTTTATATTATGATATCTTTGTGGATTACAAAATGGTCGAATGCGGCTGAATAAACTAACAATACTCGACTAGATCAACAGACAAAGGATCTTAGCCGGAATACAAATAAGCAACTAAAATATAATACCCGGAATATGGTAGCACTGCAGAATCAATGGATACGTTGGGACTATGGCAGCTATGACGGTAATTGTTGGAAGTCTGGAAAGTTTGCCTTGGGAGCTGTACTTCTCATAATGGCCTGGAAACTGTCCCAAATGATGCGCCCTACTCTAGTCCTCAGTACTGGTAACTGTCGGACCCTTCTGCTGGTGAGTTTGGACCCCGGATGGATCCCCCTGGGGGAATGTGCCCCTCTTTCTCTGGCAAAATGCATCCTAGTGATTCCACCGTCGGAATCGGATGAGATGTGTCTCAAAATGACCACCTTGGTCTACTGGGAAATGGGTCGGAAGGGTTTCCCCGAATATGGCTTGATGCTCGCTCTGGAACCCCAAATGTATCCGCTAAAAGTGTTGCACGTCCAAGTCTGGAAAATGCGCCCCAATTGATTCCTCCATCAGAATCTAATGAGGAACCAGGAAAAAGATGCACCTTGCCTTCCTCTCAAATGGGTCAGAGGGAAATCTTGGAATTCTCCCTGGATGGTGTTGGAGCCGCCCTTAATTTATTATAACCCTTCACAATTTTTAGTCTTTGATACTTGAAATCTAAAGATGGCCTTTTGTTTTTCCCTCCCCCCAGAACTTTGAAAAAATCCTACAACCTTGTCGAATAAGCAGCAATGCTTTTTCTCCCCTTAAAACAAGTCCGCTTTTGTAATAACGTTCAATCTTTTTTGCTTTATTTCGGGATCTCGCAAGTCGGATACTTTAACCCTTGAGTTTATACGTCCCGAGTCACGAAACGGCGAAGTCGTTTTCATTTTTCGCCCGAGGCATTAACTAGGGTAAAATCTTTTAACTCTTGGTTTGACGTTGTCGGGGTTTTGCGCCTCGGCGTTCGTCAAACCCAAGTTTTTATTTTTACAGCCCCGAGAGCCAAGAACGCGAAGTACTTTTGTGATTTAAAGCTATTCTCGGCATCTCGCCACTCGGCACTATCTTTTCGAAAGTTATGGCGTCTAAATTTCTAACTCGCGAAGCCGCGACGTAATTATAGCACAATTAATTAATCGCTTGATCCAAGTTTTTCTTAATCTTAATTAAGTCTTAATTATCGCCATCTCGCAGTTTCGCGACTCGGCACACTAGTCTCCCATAATTTTATCTTCGAAGTTTCGAGTCACGATATAGCGAATAAAGTGATTAGGCAATTAATGATGCTCCAAATAACGATTACTATTAATTAAGCCAAATCGGTCCTCGCAGTCTCGCGAGTTGAAGACTCAAAATGTTGAAAGGAAATCCACGATGCAGCGGTAAGCGAGAAAATTTTTAACGTTGCTAGATTTGAATATTTTAAAATAAAGCGAGATATGTCCCGCGCGTCAAGGCTTGCACATTTCTCGAGGTAACTATTTGCTTTCCATACTCCGACTGACTGTCAAACCGCCAAAATTTATGACATTAATGGGAAGATAAGGTAAATCTGTGAATAAGATCGGATTTTTTACGACATGAGTTATTTCTAATTTCGAATTGACAGGCTTGTTCTAAAAGGTACCATTTTTTCAAATATATGCAGGATTTACGTTTCATTATTCATTTTCATTTTCATAAGCATACGGAGCTCATCGTTTCTGTGTTAACTATTTTCTACATGTATACGCAGTTCTACCAAAGGAGAGCTAAAACGCAAACTGTTGCCATGGCTCCGCGGAAAGCAGCAAAGGAAAATGTCGAAGTTACGGGACAGGGCTCAGACAATGTCTTAGATACTTTACCCCGAAGTATCGAATCAATCCCCGACTGGTCGTATGTGTCCAATGTTCTGCAAGCAGAATTAGTTGATTACTCAGATGACTCCGACGACAACGAAAGGGACGATTTACACACCAAGTATAAGATAATCGTCCAGTCCGGGATGCACAGAATAGCAACCAGGCCACGGTTGCTTCCATATTACGATATGATCCGGTGGGCGTTGGACCACATAGACTTACCTACCAGGACAATCATGAACAACCAGCGGGTTACTATTGGAACTTTTAGGCCCGAGCATTTACAAAGCATGTACAAGCTACCTGCTACGGCTGAATATACATATGGTGCCGATTTCTTGGAGGAATTCAAAGAGAAAGAGTGCGTCCAGTATGAAAAAACCATGCCCGATTTGATCAAAGATTAGGTTTCGCGTGCTGCGAAATTCAAAGCTAATGACCAGGGCGTATATTCAATCTCTTCCTTGGAGCCACAGTTTAAATATGTGGCTATGATGACATGCCGGCTTTTTGGGCGAGAGGATACGTCGCATTTCTACATCGCATGGGTGCCTCTTATATTTCGGGTTGCAGAAGGTTGCTCATTCAATTGGGCAAATATGCTCTCAGACAGTTTGGCCAACAGGGTCACAGAGTATCAGGAGAAAAAGGCAAATGGGAAACTGTCAGCGTTTTACATGTCAGCATATATCATGGACGCGATATGTTCCATGACACCTTTCCCTTTGATGAGTTGGGCTTGGACTTCAACTCAAGAAAAACCCGTGCACGAGTATCATGATAAATTATGGGAAAATAAAGCAGGAAAGTTCCCATACGAGATTTTCAATTAGGTGATGGTGCCACTGCACATCACCATTTTTGGTCACCCGCCACCTCGCATATCGGACAACATTGCAACAGGTCTGAGTGGCATCGCGAATTGGTATGTAGAGTCAGAGTTTTCATATATCAGAGTTTTCGGGGCTTCTGTTCCCCCTCATGCGCTGCCCTTGTTCATCCCTGATAAACTGGCTTGTCGAGAGGTTGCATGGCAAACGGTAATCGGAGGCGTGAGCAAAGAACTGAAGGGCTATTCAAAGAAGGTATGGCCTTCTTTTCCCATTCGAATGAATTCATATTCTTTATTAGATTTCGGGCATGCCAAAGCCGAAGCTGCTGCCCTGGAGGACCTAAAGTTGGTCTCCATTGAGATTAAGAAACATGATCCACAGAAAGTTGTGAGCAATCATTTGGCTCAGTGTGGACTTAAGAGATTCGAACATGAAAATTCTCCCTCGGACGACATTTTCCGAGGAGCGAGATCTTATGAAGAAGTGTTAGCTCGGATCCAATCGTTAGCACCCGAAGACACAGCATCTGTGTTAAGATTTCAGGAAAATAGACGAAGATGTCTCCCCACTGTGTTGGGAGGTTTGGCCATTGCCGAGACAAAACAGAAGGATGCTGAAGATTTTGCATATGTAATGTCTATCCCTAGACAACAGCAGGAAGGGGAGCAAACGAGTAATCCTGAAACAAAAGAGAAGACTCCGGATCCTCCAAGCAAGCAGAGTTCGGAGGTTGAGGGAAAAAATCCAGACCCACCGAGGAAGCAGATATCGGAGACTGAAAGAGAAACTCCAGGTACGCCAAAGGAGCAGAACCCTGTTGATACTCCAAAGGAATCGACAAAGCAAATAGGAAAACCCATCACCTCGGTCACACCCTTGCAGTCGGCACAGGAAAATGTTAGCGAGGGATGGATATTTGATGAAGAACTGAGGTCTATAAGGGCAGAGGAACTCCCTCCTAATGAGTTCTTTTTTGATAAAAAGAGAAAAGCTGTAGTGAAACGAGAATTTTATCAAGAGGGAGAGTCCACTGCTAAAAAATACAAAATCATGATAGATGGCAAGAACAAGAAAAGTGATCAGCTTGCCACTGAAATCACTGGAACACTGGGGGCATACGCTTCAGCGAATCAATTCTCGGTTGGGCAGATGAATAACCAACTAAAAAGAAAAAATCGCCTCATCAGGACCCTCGAGGCCAGATTGGCTACAGCCACAGAGAATGCTAAAGGCCAAGCCAACATGGAGATGGAACATGCTAGATTGGCCAATAAAAATGAAATAGAAATGCTCAAAGCCAAGCTGGAGCAAGCACACCTAGTGATCTGAGATGGTCGGATACAGGCGGGTCAGCAGAGGACTATGATCACAGAGTTGCAGGCTCAGTTAGAGGTCGCTGAAAGCAGGGTGATCGATGTCGAGGGGTTTAAATCCCGAGCGATCGATATTCAGAGCAGGATCTCTTCTATACAACAGAGTCTGCTAGACAAAGTGGGAGTGATTCGAGAAGATTGTCTGTTGATACATCAGATTTCCGAGAATCTGACTGTCAGAGAAAGGAATGCAGAAGCTGCTCGGGTCGCCTTTTAAGAGGTGGTGATAGCTACTAACAACAGATTTTCGGCAGGTTCTCCCGGACTCACCATCGCAGAACAAACTAGAGGTAACATTCTGTTAAAGGATTGGGAACATAATATTACCTTAAGCAAGGAACAGGCCCAAAAAGTAACCAATTCATTAGAAGAAGCCTTCAATGCTATAGATGGCGAGCTGTTAGGTATGGAGAGTGGAGGTGACTCAGAAACGTTAAGGCAAATGAATGTAGATCAGATCTCCCTCGATCTGAAAGAGAAGAATGAGAGAGATTCGGTGGATATCTTTAAGATGGACAAGGTGGACTTGGCTCAACTTGACAAACACTTAATCCAACCTAGCGCACAGCTAAGTGCCCTTGACATCGTTGATGCACAAATGGGGGATAAGTTGTCGCAGTTAGCCCGAGAATGCTATTTCGCCAAGGCCATCTGTCAAGCAGAACCTTCTCAGCTCGTATCTCGGTTTGTGGAAAAATGTATCACATGCATTGAATCCACGCAAAGACGATCACCTGGCACTATTTGAAAATAGAATAGGAGAAAAGAGAGTGATTTCGCTCCTCTCGGTTGTAACTGATTTTGTGAAACCGTTGAGTTTCTAAACTGATCTGCAAAGTGGTATAAATATATCACAAAAAGAAAAAGAAAAGGCTGGACCTTTTTTGGTGTCGATTGTAATAGAATTTTGGCATTTGAAGAAGTTAATATAAGCATTTTGGAGATTCTCGATTCCGTCCAGACTGTGTTACAAGTTTGTTTCTTTGTATTTCATGTTTCATTTCATTCCATTTGTTCATAATTGACGTGCTTTGTTATACTTTAGTACAACCACTACTATAACAAAAGAATTCTGGTTTTCTGTATCTATTTATTGTCTTTCCTCTGCACCAGCTATCAGCGGGTGTAAGACCAATTTGCACTTTCAAAATTCTACGTTTTTTTTTCGCTATGTCAGTTATTTTCTTACTAATTTCCTCCTCTGTTTATATGTGAGTTTTCTCTTTGACAGGAATCTTGTGTTATATGCAGCTGAATGTTTCTCTTTCACACTACGCCTTTTTATTAAAATATAATACAGTTACGGGAAAGAGCTTTCAAATTTGCATCTTTATTCTATTCCAAAAAACATAAAATTCTTTTTATTTCGACCAAATCAAGACAGCATTTTAATCTCTTTTTAAATCCCTTCTTAATTTTATTGTTCCTTCATGACTGTCCTTGCAGCAACACAGCCTAACATTGAACCCGAACTATCCAACCAAACACATATCGCCTTAAATCTTTTTGACATAATCCTTAAAACTGCTAATAACCGGGACAAACTTGAGCATTCATGGGCAGCCACTGAACAAGATATAATGACTCAGGAACAGTTGGAAGCTAGACGGTGAGAACGTAGAAATATGCCCTAGTTTCCTATACCAAAGGTTGACATTCTTCCCTTACCCATCTTTCACCTACTTTCGGATGCCTCAACACTGTACGCTTAAGCCTTAGTACAGACTCAGGAACAACAGATGAGATAAGTCAACTAAAAACCCTCTCAGAAGTTGCGCCCTCACTCTGGATGAATGCGCCCTTGCTGTTGAACACTGTGTAACTGCTGTTGAAGAATGATGGAAGACCTAGATGATCTCCCCGATGACTAGGGTGTGTCTCTCAACACCGAAATCAGCCAACTGGTGTCTTCCTCCTGGAATCCATTGAACTATCTCTCCTAAGATGCGCCTCTCCTCCTCAATGAAAAGTCATAATCTGCATAATCATGAATTAGGTCACTGACCCTTCCTTTACAGCTTTCCAAAACCCTAAATCACGCTGAAACCCTAATTCACTGTTGACTTCCAAAACCCTAAATCACTTCTGAAACCCTAATTCATTGTTGACTTCTATTTTTAGCTCATAATGACTTAAAAGCGCTTTTAACCCTTTTTAGCTCAATGCCACTTTCTAAATATAACCCATGTGACTGGAGTGACCTCTAGTAACCCTATTTACTCCTCTTTAGCCTTGGCTATAGTCTAACGGGGTGGTTTAGACCATCAAGCCTCCTCTCTGGAGCTGATATTTGGAAAGGGACATTACAGATAGATCCATAAAATTTGGTAGTTCACTAAAAGAAGGAGATCAAAGCCCATCAGGTAATCTTGGATGCAGTGAAGGATCATCTGATTCCTCACATATCTAAGAAGAAGACGACAAAGGAGATGTTTGATGCCCTAGTAGGATTATTCTAGAGCGATAACATGAATACGAAGATGGTCTTGAGAAATAAACTATGATATCTGTAGATGTCTAGATCTGACAATGTTATCATCTATTTCATGAGGATCACTTAGGTATATGATCATCTTGCAGCGATTGGGGAGAAAATGGATGACGTATAGATCATGAATGTGGCATTGAATGGTTTTTCCAAGTCACGGGAGACATTTGTCAAGGGATTCTATGCTCGAGAAAAACTCCTAGAATGGCAGAGGCTTTGGGACTATTGTATCTAAGAAGAGACTCGAGAAGAGTCTAAAGTCAACAAGCAAGAAGATGAAGATGGAGAGGAGAACCTGGCTCTGGTTAGTCAAGCCAAGAAGAGCGAAGGAAAAGGTTCCAAGGGTAATAGTGAGGGGGAAACCTCACATCCGAGGAAGAAGGATTTGAGTAAAATCAAGTCCCTCGCATGCCACAATAATGGGCACTATGCATTATAGTGTCTGGTGAAGAAAAAGGGGCAAGGGAAGACACAGACAACAACATCAGCAGAGACATGGTTAGATGAGTGTGCATCAAAGTTTGAGAAGGAATTCTCACTAGTCCCTTGTCTCTCTACCAACACCAACACAAGGAGTGCTTGGTACTTGGAAAATGGTGCATCTCATCATATGACAGAAGCACGAGATATATTCAACAGTATGACAAAGAAGGACTTGGGCACCCATGTGGATATTGGTGATGATGGCAAGTATGCAGTGGAGGGGGAGGGAACTGTCTAGTTTCAGCTTGATTTGGGAGGTTCGTTAGAGGCCCAATATGTGCTTTATGTACCAAAACTTAAGAAGAATTTGCTTTCAGTCTCAATCTTGGAGGACGAGGGTTTTTTGTCATGTTCAAGAAAGGGAAAGTACTTATACATCTAGAGGGAGCTAGCCCTAATACATCGGTCAACATTGGGGTTAAAGGGGGCAAGTTATACAGGTTACATGGAAAGCATGTTTGTAGGTCCAAGGGGATTTTGGATCTAATCCATTCAAATGTGAATGGAGTGATGTGAGTGGAAGAGGACCAGGAGAAGAAGGCTCCCAAGGGAGAAATGAATTCACAAACTTCCATTTCAGGGAGTCAACCTTCAAGTGGGAAAGAGGAGTTAGCCCCTTCTAGTTATGTCAGGAGACCCAATTGGTATGAACTAACATTGATGGATCAGGAACATGTGGAGGCTCCTAGGAGCATAGACAAGGAGAGCAGGGATCTGAAGAAGTGTCCATACTTGAAGGCACTAATGTGTAGCATCATTGATTTCGAGACTTCCAATGTTCAGGAAGCAACAAACCAACAGGGTTGGAGGGATGCCATTATACAGGATGATGTGTGCGACATTGTGCCAATATTGGAGGGAGAACCAGTTCCAAGTGGCTCTTTGAGAAGTACCTTCCTCATTGACAGGGAGTGTTTATGTGTGTAGCATCGGACATGTACTTTCACACATGTTCAAGTGTTTAGATGTGTGGAATTTGTCCAAAGCCTTCTGCCTTGGCAATTTAATTTAATTAAAGGAATTATTAAAGTAAAGTGCTTATTAATTAGTTGAGTTTTATTTAATGAAATTTTAAAGTTATTAGCATTGGTGAATTAAATATTATCCATTGATCTCAAGTGAGGTGAGATTTAATCTCAGTTGTCAATCATTTTGGATATTAGGGTTAGTTCATAACTCAAAATTATAAAATAATGGTGAAGGTGAAGGATGAGACACTTGTGAGAGAAAAGAAGGACTTTTGCTCAAGGGTTGGATCACGAAGGATTGTGATCAAGGAGATCTCGAATAGGTGGAGAAGGAATTTCATCTAGAGATCAGTACAGGTCAGGGAGAAGAGAGAACAGGGGCAACTGCAAGAAGATTCGACAAATTAGATTGCTATGATTTGCAGGCGTTGTCTATAGTTTTATGTATTTCTCAGTGGGCCATTTTCTCGGTAAGGGAGCCCTTGTAAGCTTTCATATTATTCAAATCATAAGCTTATTTGAAGGGAAGAATATGTTTGTGTATTGTATATGAGATTTGGTTTCCAGTATTGGTTTCACTATTTATTTCAATCGATTATTCCAACAAGTGTATTTTGTTTTGTGAAATACTAATCTGATCTACAACAATGAAATCACTAGTAAACAATTTACCTAGGTGACGGGATTAGAATCTTAATTTAACATAGGTTAAGCATATTGGGATTCTAAATTTCATTAAATAACCACAATTTGAAACATCTTTGAAGAGTGAAGCCTGCAATTAAATTTATTTTCAATGTATATATAGTTGGAATGACATTGGTGTAATTATGATAACAATGGCATTCGATCTACATGGAGGAATGAAATCATTGAGCATCCATTCTTGATCGTCGACCATTGTTCCATCTCCTACTAGTACTAGCTACTAAAACCATCCCTCATAGAATCCATGTGTCGATGCTAAGTACATCAAACACAAAAAATTGCGTTGATATTGATGCATTGAAGGTATGCCATGATAGTTTTTGTACATCAATATACTTTATCAAATCCCATCATAATAAGATGGAATAATATTTGTTTTGTCTATTATGGTTAAATGTTTAAATAAAGATTCTAAACAATAACAAGCATGTATTTGACGATATTATTTAAATGACAATGTTTCTATGTGTATCAAATTCCTAGGATATTATGACAAGCCAACCATCATAGTATTTGGAAATGGTATAGAGATTAGCACAATTTGTTTTACATGATATATAGTTAAAAAAACATGTTAACTCCAAGTTCAAAACATCTATTTATAGTGAATTTGAGGAAATTTTGTTTCCAGGTGGTCATTACAAAGTTTTTTTAACAATTTTGTTCAGTTTCTTTTTCACAAGTGTTTTCATCATTGTTATTTCTAGTCTAACAATTTTTTTGGTAGAATGAATTAGTTTTTTGATGTACTAATATGTTTTTATTGTTAATAGTAGTTACATAACTATGTCATCCAATAAAATTTCGTCCAAAGAAGAGGAAAAACAAATAGAAGACTCCTCCAAAAAGGAGGGAAAACAAATAGAAATCACCTATAAAGAAGAAGAAGAAAAATTAAACTTTGTAATAAGAATGAGTATATTTTTTTATTAGAAAGTTGTTGTAGCCACACTATTCAGCATAATAATACAAATATATGATAATTGTCCAAAAAAAATTCTGGAGATTATTCAAAATTTGGAATTTACTGACTATAAAGACAAAACAATTCTTTGAAAAGGATTTTAGATAGCTACTACTAGTAGAGATTCTAAAGAAAAAAAACTTCTAACGTCAAGCTAAATTTGCAAAGCATTAAGTATTATTACTAAGTAAAGGCATATGACTAAAATTTTCCTTGTGATTCTCTTTGTTGACCTTGTTCGGTAAAACAAGGTATTTGTTCAAAAAAATAGGGTATTTCCACACAGATGAACACCATAAGCAACCGCTCACACAACCAAATCAAAGATCACTACACTAGTGTTTTGACATGGTTAAAACCCTTTAAGAGGGAAACAGTCCACGACCTAAGCGAATGCGGCCACTTGGGACAATATATTAATGCAAAAGAAAAATTCGCACAAAAGAGTTTCTCAAAGTCAATCTTCAACTACTGACCCTCCATGCTCTTTAAATAGAGATCATGGACCAATTAGGTGTTAAGCCACATATCAATATAGCTGCTAATATGAAGGAGAATATGAGTCGTCAGATCATTTTTATATCTAGAACATATCATGACCATCAGATTAGATAAATACAAATACATACTAATGCATACTAAATAAACAAACTTCTACCTAAATACACATTAGACCAAGTTGATCTTAACTAACTCCTAAGTGTCTAAATATCCTTACATAACCCCTTAAGAACAACTTGGGATAGGATTGAAGGATTCACAATGTGACACAATAAGAGAAGCAAGGAGGAATTGGAGCTTACCCCCCCCGTAATGACAACTTCATTAACTCCTAACATATATTGAAGTTTGGAAATCTTTGCTTTTGTAAGATACTTTGAGAAAATGCATGAAAATTGATCATTTATAGGGAAAAATAGTACTTCAAGAGCACAATCATGAATGAGCTTCTGATGAAGTGCATTTGTAGCTCAATGTGTTTGCTACGATGATGTTGAATTTGATCTTTGGTGAGCTTGATGACACTCTAATTGTCACACCAAAGGGTGGTCGGATGTCGTTGTTGGAATCCAAATATTGAAAGGATTTGTTGAAGCCTCAAGGCTTCTTAACTTGCATTAATTGTCGCTCAATACTATGCTTTTATTGAAAAAAGAGAAAAAGACCGTTGTTTCTTACAAGCCCAGAGTGATAGGTCTGAAACCAACACTGAAAACATAACCTGCAGTAGACTTTCTATCATCAAGATTGTTGGCCCAGTCAAAATTAGTGAAACCAACCAAAAAAGGAGTCCCACATGAACCATAATACATCCCAAATTGAATTGTACCCTGAATATACCAAAGTATCATTTTTTGTTTCTTTATAATGGGTTTCATGGGGTTTTTGCATATATCAAGCAACAAGACCAACGACAAAGAAAATATTAGCATGGGTATGACTCAAATATAATAGGTTACCAACTAATCGATGATACAAAGTGGCATCTACTTCAGGATTAGTACAGGTGGCAACAAGTTTGATTCCATACTGGAAGGGAGATGGGGCTAGTTTATATTCTTCCATGTGAAAATGACAAAGAAGGTCACATGCACACTTGGAAAGGGAAATTACTTCCTTGGTTTGCAATACTTGGAGGGCAAAGAAATAATGCAAATAACCTATGTCTGTCATTTGAAATTGCTTCTTAATGTTGCATTTTACATGGTTCAAAAGTTTAGAGTCATTGCTAGTGGGGATAAGGTCATTGACATAAAGACATGGCTTCCTACTTTATTGGTATAGACATTGGGGTTATAATGGCATCTAGAAAAGTCAATGTTAAGAAGACAACTATCCATTTTAGCATACCAAGCCTGAAGAGCTTGCTTAAGACCATAGAGAGATTTCTTAAGGTGGAAAACAAGGTTGGAGTCATTATGAACATAGCTAAGAGGTTATTCCATGTAAAATCATTCTTCCAAATCCCCATGCAAGAAGGCATATTTAACATCCTCCCATCTATATCTATATCAGGCGGAAAGGGCTAGAACAAGGTGGGTGAATTCATTTTGGTTACAGGGGAAAAGGTTTCATTATAGTCAATTCCTTCAACTTGAGAGAATCCTTTGGCAACCAACTGGGCCTTATGTCTTTCAACACTTCCATTTGATGAATGCTTAGTTCTATACATCCATTTACATCTGACAAGTTTTCTTCCTTTCGAAAGAGGTATAAGATCCCAAGGATCACTACTACATATTCAAAAATTTATGACGATACAGACAAAATTGGTCGTATTGTCAAACAATACAAGATAATTTTTTCAAATTTTCAATTTTTTTTTCAATCCCACCCGAATTCATTAGACTTGAGACTGAAACAGACGTTCGCCTCACTTGCGACATCTAGGGCAAGGTGTCTTTATTGCGACGAACCCCTATATTCGTCTCAATACCGAAGATACTACTGCTAACTGTTGCTCTCTTCAAACGGTCACCCACTGTTTGGCAAAGTCAACATTGACTTGGCCAATTATCGTTGGAATTTAGCCGGAAAAAATTATAAATATGTTGCATTTTAAAGATGTTGTGATAGTTTTGCTATAAAAATGACGGTTCAGAAAGGGTATAAGGTGTTCTTGTCAAGTGAAAAACAAATTCATTTTTATATGTCAATTGCATTAGAAAAACATAATAGATATTATATTACAACACTCAATTTTATAAGATAATCATCACTGTATTTTTGTGGGGAAGAATGTCAGAAAATATTAGAGGTGGAAAAAAAAGTAAAGAGGGTGAAAAGGGTGATGGTAAATGTTATTGCCCTTGCAAAATATTTTTTACTGCACATCTCGTAAGAATTTTAATAGTAACAACTAAAAGGTGTTGTAGGAGATATGGGCACATTGACAAGGGATCGAATGAATATCATCATGTGGTAATTAGCTATATATTCATTATTTGTCTTTGTATTGATTGTATTTATAAAATTTTATATTGTGTTAATATTTGTTATACACACTAATTTTGCATGGTTGTTTGTAATTATAAAGTTATAATTGCTCCCTAACTCTATGCAAAATGCACAAAGTAATGGTAGAAACGATGTTGTACAAGCTGCGGAACATGAAGCAAATAATGAAGATCAAGTTAATGATCCCACGAGAGAAGATGAAACAATAACATAGTTCAAGATGATGGGACAAATCAAATGATCCAAGAATTGTTCACTCAGTCGGATGAGGATGGGGACAATGATGGTATTTATGATGAACCTCCGATAGAAAAGCCAAATAAACGACTTTATGAAGGCTCAAGAACAAATCTTCTCTCCGCTACATTGTTGTTGGTGAACTTAAAGATTATGAATCATTTGTCGAACACTTGTATGACACAGATCCTAAGGTATGTAATATGTTTCATCACATGTACATAAAGGTATGTTTTTTTCTCTTTTTTTTTAGTGTTAATTAATGTGTAAAATAAGAATGCAATATTTACGATTAATATTCTTTACATTAACTAGTTATTCTTTATGTTATAGATTGTTAGGTGAATTTCTATTACCATCATCAAATATTTTACCTCGCACATATCATGATTTACATGCCATTATGAAAGACATTGGAATGGAGTATCAAACTATAGATCCATGTCCTAATGATCATATTATATATTATGGACAACATGCATCAAAAACACAATTTCTGCAATGTCATATTAGTAGATATTGAACCGATCAAGTAACAAAAAAGGTGCCTCGAAAGGTTCTTCGTCATATTCCCATAATTTTGACGTTTGCAGCGATTGTTCAGGTGCAAAAGCATAGCACAATTTATGGATTATCATGCACAAAACAAAAGTGGAGATGGTGTTCTTCGAATGCCTGCAGATGGTTATGCATTTAGGGAAATTGAGGAAAAATGGGCAGAATTTAAGGATGAACCTTGTAATGTTAGGCTTTCATTGGCAGTTGGCAGTGTTAATCCATTTGGAGAGCTTAGGTCTATTTACTCAGTGTGGCCTATTTTTGTTATCAACAATAGCATTCCTCCTTGGATGTCAATAAAGAGGGAGCACATAATGTTGACAATGATTGTTCCAAGTATTTGTTTACATTAATTTTTCGAATGTAACATTCACATTTGTTTCATTTTTTGCATAATATCTTTTATTTATTTATTTACTTATATATACATATCATGGTAGTAATTATGTGTAATTTCAAACAATTAGGTAAGTACCAAGTTAAAGATATGAATGTATATATCTAGCCTCTTATCGACGAGATACTAAAGTTATGGGTCGACAACACTATGTATGACATCTGTAAACCAATTAGGGAGAAGAAATTTCAATTATGTGGAATACTTATATGGACAATTCATGATGCCCCAAGACTAACACATTTTTGTGGTATGTAACATTTTGTTGCACTTTAATACTATATAGTTATTTAAAGATAGCATGCATGTTTTTTAAATAATCTCATCGTATAATTGACATTAATCCATCTGTTGCAGGTCTTCAAACAAAGGTTAAATTTGCATGTCCAGTTTGTGGTCCTAAAATGAAGTATCATCATTCAAAAAGTTTAGGAAATATGGTGTTTGATGAGTATAGACACTTCCTCCCTAAAAACCATAAGTATCGTACTACTAAAAAACATCTTTTCAATGGGAAAGAAGAGACCGGATTAAAACCACGAAGAATGACACCTCACCTATGGAGGTTGGAATATAACAGAAATCATTAAGGTACACAATTTCTTTATGTATCGTATATGTAATATTTTTTTATTTTTTATTTTAATTATTGAATTTATTTTACCGTATTTGATAATTATTGTTGTGATTTATTTTAGGCTTCATCAAGGCCGCCATCATGAAGATATCAATAATGGGCTTCCGCGAGGAATGAAATGTTATCCCACTCAAGTCATGAGGTTTCCCTACTACGAGGAGCTAAACATAACTCATTTTTTTGATACAATGTATATTAGGAAGAATGTGACAGAAACGTTATGGTGAATCATAGATGGTAGGAGGGATAAAGAAAAAATTGTCAAAATTTGTACTCACATTCAAGAAGCCAATCATGCAATGCAAAGTGCGATCCGATCAAATAGTGATGGAGACCGAAATAACCTTCCATGGTTATTAACAGAGCAACAAAGAAATGATGTAAAAGAGGTCATTCGAAGAATTGAAATTCCCACAGGTTTTTCTTCAAACATAAATAATATCTTAATGAAGAAAGGTGAATTTGGTGGGGTAAAAACACATGACTGACATACCTTCATCAAGGTAATAATTTTGGTATACATATTTATATATTGGTCATATACATCTTTTAAGATTTGTATTTTTTTTTGTCTACTTTTGAAATAAATAACGATTCATTTTTATTGTTATAATATGTTCTACCTCTATCTCTCCCAAACGACTTTGACAACAACGTCAAATAAGTTATATATGATCTGGGAAAATACTTGAGGTAAGTAGCTATGCTTTATATGCAAAAGGTTTTTAAAATTTGTTGTTGTACTTAATGACATATGTTTTACTTGTAATGTAATATATATTATGTTTTGTCGAAACATGTTATTTTCTTGCGTCAAGATCTATAGATGGTTGTCATTGAAAGAAATCCATCAAGATGATATAAAGTATTGGAAGAGAGAAATTCCTCAGCTAATGTATGAAATGAAAAAGTATCTACCTCCAACATTTTTCAATGCACAAGAACACTAACTCATACACCAAGTTGAGGAGATTGAAATGTGTGGACATGTACACACAAGGTCAATGTGGATGGTAGAGAGGCACTTGAAATCATTGAAGGCTTTGGTTAGACAAAGAGCACGTCCCGAGGGTTCTATGCTGGAGGGATATATGGTATATCAATCCATGGTGTATATTAGCTAGTGTCTTCCTAAATTAGCAATGCCAACTACACATCTAATGGATCGCATTTGGGATGTGAACTCCATAAAAATTTTTGAAGGGGAGCACCTGTTGGGGAAAGGTAGAATGAAGAAAGTGAGAGGTAATTAAATTGTGGAGATTTATAATACATATAAATTTTAATTTTTTGTGTATCTGATCATACTCATTTAATATTTATCCTTTTGTTAATTATTAATATTTACCATGGTCATAACTAATATTTAATATTGGTGAATTATGATTTTTTGATTCATTTGCTCAATATTGGGATGCACTACATTTATACATTGCAACAATATTGACTGTATGAAGGTATGGATTGAAATATGTAAACATCATCATGGCGGTAGGTTATCATGACAACAATTGTCTGAATTGGTTAGAGAAGCTCATCGTAATGGAGATGCCAATGTTACGCAGAGGGAAATTGATTTAACATACAGTTTGAAAGATGGATACATAAGCAAATTCACCCACTTTATTCAGTTATTTTATATTATATTATATTAATGTGACTGCATGTGTGTTTTTTTCAAATACTTTCCAAGTTATATAAATATGTTTATTAATTGACAATGCATCTTTTACATGTATCACATATTGTAGTTGAAACACCACAACGCTTTGTGGTGCAATGGTCGTAAATTTCGCATCAAACAGTTGGATGAAACCAGGAAAACTTCTTATACTGGGATAATTGGAGTATTCCAGGTCACTAATATTTCCTCTATGAGTGACAAACATCCCTAAGAATATGAAAATAGATATTATGGGTATTTGGATGGTATACTTGAGTATGACTTTAATTCCTTCAAATCAGTTTTGTTCGATGCCAAATGGTATGGGTTGTGAATGCATGAACGTGATGAGGAAATAACTATTATTCAACATGCCAACAAATTTCCAATGAATAAAACAACGGTGCTTGAAAGAGGACATGATCAATATGTTTTTCCAAGCCAATGTGAACAAGTCTTTTACTCAAAGGTTCCAGGTGAGAGGGATTGGTCATTTGTTGTTAGATACGATCCAAGAGGAAGGCCAATAAAGTATATTATAGAGGAAGAAGATGATGCG
The DNA here is from genome assembly GCA_032191745.1 of Picea mariana. NCBI lineage: Eukaryota > Viridiplantae > Streptophyta > Pinopsida > Pinales > Pinaceae > Picea > Picea mariana. Next base: position 48,216 of record JASDQU011026193.1, read on the forward strand.
GCGGAGATATAGTAGGAAGATGGGTCGACAAACAAAGAAGATGGAGAAGATGAACCAGGCGTAGGAGACAATGCAGTTCTTGATGATGATGTCGATGAATATATGCTTGAAAATGACATTGATGACGATGATGATATCGTCAATCCTTTCAACACTATTTCTGAACCGGATGATGATACAAATTTCAAGTTGGATGAAGAAGAAGGATGATACAGATGTTGAGTTGGATGAGGCATGTAACTATATATTTTAATTTGTATGAAATATTCTCTTTAAACAATTTAATTAGGTGGGTTAATTACATGTTTTTAAGTTTTATACCATTTTTTTATATCCTATGTTACGTGTTTTTTATTATGTCAAACCTGAAAATAGTGGCCATAACGTACATGCTAAACTAAAATTATCATTTACAAACACATAATTTCATTTACCTTAATTAATTTTTGTTTTGGTAGTTTCTATGCATGATTACGATGTTGCTTTCGATTATTTTCTATTTTATAGATTGGGTATTGGAGAATTGAGAGTGATGTGAGGGGGAGGGGAGGGGCCATATGAGCTTCCACCTTCGCGTGGATGGCCTTGTTCAGTAGAGAATAAATTATTCTCTAAATCAAGAGAAGCTCATTCATCTTTATACCATTATCGTAAATGTCATCATTGTTGCCATAGTATTGCAGCAATGAAGTCGATGAACATGTTCGTCATTGATATAGCATCTTCATCGAAAATCTTCAAAAACATGAGACTTTGGCCAATGAGTTTGGTGGCAAGAAGAAGGTGCTAGATGACATTTCATATTTAAATAATGATTTTGTAATAATATTCTTTATGGAGCAAAAAAGTACTTAGATGAGAGCAAAAAACAAGGACAAGACATAATTGATTAAGCTTATGCAATTTATAAAGTACTTGTTTATCAAAGTTATTGCATGCCCTTGCAGTAATATATGCATGAATGTGTATCTCAAACAAATTTTAAAAGAAACAACTAAAAACATTGTAGTAGGACTAGACATGGGAAACAATGACCTGTGAATGGGGCCAACGTTGAAATTTTTTCAAATTGTTTCTGTATGCACTAAAATTTGACATGGATAGACTGTTCTCATGCATTGACGATATGGGAGGGTTTCTAGACTCAAATATGACTCACACACCTACACTATATATCTAATCTTGTCCTCGTTTCCTTTGAACTTTCTCGGATTAATGTCATGCATGGAACTCCCATCATACCCATCGTCATGGTCGTGCTCTTTATATTCATTGCTTATGTCATTCAAAACTAGCATCATATCAATTTGGACCATGATTTTGGTGGCAAGAAGAAGGCGCTAGACGAGATTCCATATTTAAATAATGATTTCGTACTAATACTCTTTATGGAGCAAAAAAGTACTTAGATGAGAGCAAAAAGCAAAGACAAGAAATAACTGATGAAGCTTGTGTAATTTATCAAGTACTTGTTTATTGACGTTATTGTGTGACCTTGCAATAGTACTTGATGTGGTAACATGCATCTCAAACGAATTTTAAAAGAAACAACTAAAAGACATTGTACTAGGACTAGACATGGGCAACAATAACTTATGAATGGGGCCCATGTTGAATTTTTTTCAAATTGTTTCTATATGCACTAAAATTTAACATGGATAGATTGTTCACATGTCTTGATGATATGAGAGGGTTTCTAGACTCAAAGATTACTCACAGACCCACTCTATATATCTTACCTCGTTCTCGTTTCGTTTGAACTTTCTCGGATTAATGTCATCATCATCTATAGGCATTCTACAATAATTATGTATATTCTCTCTCCCTCTTTCTAACTATGAAAGTGACATCTAGCGAGATATTATTTATCCTTTTCGGCCTCACTTAGATTACATATGAAAATGGGCCCCTTTGGAGTCCCCTTTAATCTCTTTTCAGACTCCCTAAAATTGAAAAGATTGTCGAGCGATCTTGTTTCCCTTCACGCTCGTCAAACTTAAATTTGAAGGCACATCTATCCAACAATAGTTTACCCCTTTTTTCAGTATGAATGACTAATTGAAGAAAAAGGTATGCCCTAGGAGCTACGGTTTGCTAGGAGAATTTTCTCAGGTATAAGTTTACCCCTTTTCTGACATGAGAAACTAAATTTACGAAAAAGGGCCATTCTCCTTGGTTTTAGTTTATCACTTTTTTGGGCCTTGGAGATTATTTTCAAAAAAGGACACCCCTGGAGTCTTCTTTCATCCCTTTTCAGACTCCCTAAATAGGAAAATATCGTCGAGTGACCTTGTTTCTTTCACAATTGTTAATAGGTCCTGAAAGAATATCTATGTGGCATAAGTTTAACCCTTTTTTTGGCCCATTGATTAACTAGGAAAAAGTAATACTTTGGGGGGTGCGTCTCATTGGGCGAGTTTTCTCAGGTATTATTTCATCCCTTTTTCGGACCTGGGAAACTGAATTGATGAAAAAGGAACTATAGTTCTCCTTGGTATAAGTTTAAACCTTTTTCGGACCTCAGAGACTCAACTTAAGAAAAAGTTGCACCTCGGGAAATTCATCTCGTCGGGAGAGTATTCCCAAGTATTATTTTATCCTTTTTCGGGCTTGGGGATCTAATTGTATGAAAAAACAATACTTTGGAGTCTTCTTTTAGTGTTTTTCAAACTCTCTAAATATGAAAAACCGACGAGCTTACCTTCTCTGGGCTCGTAAAACTTTACATGGAAGGAGTCTTGTTGTGTCATTCTGTAATCGCAACGCATGTATCATCCTTGTGTCTTTGGCCTAATGTCAGCTTCATGTTTCTATTATGAACCTTTAGAGCATTCCTTAGGTGCAAGCCTTGTAGCATTTTTCCCTTGCGATCTGACACCTTGACCCATGGAGGAATTTTCCCGAGTGTCCTTATCCTCCACATGTCTCCTTGTACTGAGCATCAGTATGTTCAATGCGCTTGGAACCAGTTTACTTTCCCGCGACAATCATTCCTCCTTTGTAACATAGCATTATTTTATTCTTTTTCAAGCTCGTTAAAAACATGGAAAAGATAAAAAAAAATCAAATATTCCAAAAAGAGGGGACGGGAAACACATTATCTTTTATCGAGAGCAAGATAGTCGACCTTGGACAAAGCACATCCTTCTGTTTGTTCTACAATCATTGAGATCTAGTATGGCCTTAGGAAGTTGTTCTCATTACATAGAGTTGTGTCCTCCTCCATTTGGTTACTCTTCTGTTGTGGCAGGCAACAACCCTCCCAAATTTTCATTTATTTTTTTAATGAGAAATTTGTGAGCCTTTATTTTTAAATTTTTTTGTTTAAGTTTCTTTGATTTAGTTTTGTAAATATGTTTGAGATTGCGATTTTATATCGGACATTATTGAATTTAATATATTGCAATTTGAAGGTGCTTTCATTCTTAACTCTTGCTTATATTGTCTATGCTTTTTCAAACATTGAATTCAAAACTCGATTTCGAAAATTTCCCCATGGCATATCGTTTTTAGGATGATTCCATTTTCTTTAAAGGTTTTGATTAATAATCTTGATTGTAGAGTGAAATTCATAGATTTCAAATAGATGTTCATAACAACGGTTTTTACTTGAGCCACTTGAGCCACAGAATTTGTCAAACTATGAGTAAGCTTTTATATTTTTCATCCCAAGTTTTATTAACCTATTACCCTAAAACAATTTGAATGAGGAATTGTAAGTCTTAATTACTTTTTGAATTCTAATTGATTTCATCATAGCCTAGCTTATGGTGCAAAGATGTGCTTAAAGTCTCATTTGATTAGTTAGCGGTATTCATGATTCACATTGTACAAAGAAATTTATATGAGATGTATATTTGTAATCATACCATATATGCTCTTAATTATGATTGATGTATTTGGACTTAATTCATAATCCAAG
>JASDQU011026194.1:805-24333 GCA_032191745.1 Picea mariana
CATAGACATCACATAAACATAGTACACTAGAATTGTACGTGGAAACTCAATGCGAGAAAAAACCACAGAGTAATTTTCTTATTTATCAAAGAGTACATTCATTCCAAGCACCAACTTCCTATTTCTCTAGCTACAACTGGAAGGAGGATCCAACCCCCTATTTACAGGCTGCAACCCGAAGGAAGCTCTAATTCCCTTATTTAATCGGCTCCAACCGGAAGGAGTCTACAACCCCCTTTCCTTTCCCCTTCCAACCACCCTGAAATATAAATGTAGACCAATCTATCACTACTTTTTTCACTAATAACCTGTTGTTGTTGTTTTTCCTACTGATTTTTCTATCTCATCAAAACTGCAACCACACATACCTCATACCAAGATTCACAAGAGATTTATCCAAATCAAGTGCTTATGAATCACTAAGACATACATGTTCCTAATTTCTTCAGAATACTCACCCTAACATACACAGGAAGACATGCCTTCAACCTGTAGCTGACCTAAGTTTTAGATCCCCGATCTTCACAATTTTTTCCTCACAGGTCTGCGACCTTATGTATTTTCTACTCGTCCATATCCATGCTTTTCCTCATTGCAGCCTATGGATGTATGCACTTTTCCTCTTGAAATCTGTGTATATACTCAAGGAACATATGTTTGAAACTTCTTCTTTGTATTCCTAACACCTGCAAATTTCTTACTTCACTCAACTTCTCTTCCTTCGACTCACGCCTTGGATCTCCAATAGAAGTAGATTTCCAATTGTCTCTTCTTTTTGTTTTAATGAGGATCTCATGATGACATGTAACTGTCATGAAACTTATGATGACATGCAACTCACATGCAACTTGTTGACTTTTTTTTACAGTTACTTTGACATGGAACTAACATGCAACTTGTTATATTATGTTTACAACTACTTTACTTCGACATGCAACTTGTTCAAGGGTTGACATCAATGACAATCAATATTCCAACACCTAAAATTTTGACAATTAATCTTTCAACAATATCCCTCTTTGGAATTGATGGCAACACTTAGACACAACACTTATCATGCTCATGTTGTCTCCCCCTATCTTCATGTCTCTTCTATTCCTTTCCATGCCTCTTTTTTTTCTCTCCTCTTTTGACATAAATGGAAAAGGATGACTTATCCTTGGAACTGCTCCCCCTATCAGTAAGCCTCTAATATATACTGATGTTTCTCTTCATGGTGCTTCCTCATGTAAAACTATGATAAAAATCATCCAAGTTTTTCATGATTACTGTTGATCTCCCCTTGTCCTACTATGACAAATTCCATGTAGATCACTATGGGGATTAAACTAATCCTATTTTATGTCGAAGATACTCAAAATTCTCCCTCATAAGAGGTTTGGTGAAGATATCTGCAATCTTCTCTTTTGTACCAACATACTCTACCTTGATGTTCTTCTCTATAATATGTTCCAGTCGAAAGTTAAAATTGATCGGAATGTGTTTCTTCTTGGAATGCATCATTGGATTCTTAGAGATACATATAGCACTGGTGTTATCACAAAATATTGGAATAGGCTCGCCATGTTCTACATGTATGTCCTGCAAAGTTTTTTTCATCCATAAAACCTGTGTACAACATGTTGTTGCTGCAATATACTATGTTTTTGTTGTGGACAATGATACTGAAGACTGTTTCTTACTCAACTAGGATACCATACAATCACCCAATTAGAAGGCTTCTCCACTTGTACTTCCTCTATCACCAACAATTCCTTCCCAATCCGCATCTGTGTATGCAACTAGAGATAGATCATTCCCTTTTGGATACCATAATCCATAGTCTTATGTTCCTTTGATATATCTGAATATTCTATTTACTGTCATAACATGTGTTTCATTCAGTGATGCTTGAAATATTGCCACATGTTCAACTGCTTGCATCACATACGGTCTCGATGCTATCACATAGAGTAAACTACCAATCATCGATCTATAGAGTCTCTTATTTTCATCCTTGGATATATCATCTTTGCTCAATTTGCAACTGGTCTGCATGGGAGTACTTATGGGCTTTCAATCTACCATTCAAAACTTCTTTAGCATTTCTTTGATATACTTGGTCTGGGATATGAAAATACATGTATCTTTATAACATATGCGGAGTCCCAAAAATAAATATAAATCACCAATTAATGACATTTCAAATTCATTATGCATGTCTATAGAAAAAATTTTACTCATCCTATCATCATCAGTTCCAAAAATAATGTCATCAACATAAACTTCAATTATCAATAAACTATTTTGATTTACCTTTATGTAGATATTGTTGTCTGCATTTCCTTTCCTAAACCCTTGTTGTTGTAGATACATGTCCAACCTTGAATACCATGCTTTGGCGCTTGTTTGAGTCCATACAGTGCCTTCTTCAATCTTCAAACATAATCTTCATTTTCTGACAGTAGAAACCCTTCTGGTTGTTCAATGTAGACTTCTTCTTATAGTTATCCATTTAGGAAGGATGATTTTACATCCATCTGATATACTTTTATTTTCTTCGAACATGCATAAGACAAGATCAATTTGATTGCTTCCATTTTGGAAACTGGGGAATTTTTTTATTTAAAATCTATTCCTTCAACCTGAGCATATCCCTTTCATACTAACATTGCTTTATTCTTAGTTACCTATCCATCATCGTTCATATTGTTTCTAAATACCCATTTTGTGCCAATCATGTTCTTATATTTAAGCCTTGGAACAAGTTCCCATGTTTCATTTTTCTCCATCTGATCCAGTTCTTCTTCCATAGCTTTGATCCAGTGTTCATCGGTGTTGGCTTGTTCAAAACTGTTGGGTTCAAATGTGGACAACATTTCTATATGTCTTTGTTCTGGTGAGCGTAATTTTCGTCGAGTTTCAACTCTACATCTTTATTCCCAGTGATTTGTTTTGATGGATGATTTTTCTACACTCGTTGGCTAGGAGTTTTGGGAGAGATTTGAATATTTTGCTGGTCCTCTTCCTCTGCTTCTGGATTCTCTTCTTCCTCTTCCACTTATGTTTCTTCTACTTCTTCTTTCAAATCCTCTTCTCCTTCCCACTCTGATGAGTCTTTGCTTTCTTCCTTTGGATTTCGTACACTTGTCTCATCAATCTGTAGATTTATGCTTTCCACTATTATGTTGAGTCTCATATTGAAACACTTGTATGCCTTGCTTATGCTTGAGTACCCAACAAATAATCCTTTATCAACTTGGGAGTCAAATTTTCCAATCTTGTCATCTTCTCTTTTGATATATCACTTTCTTCCAAATACTCTGAAATGATTCACATTTATTGGTCTTCCTTTCCATAGCTTGTAGGGACTCTTATCACTATTACTACGAACATTCCTCTATTCAAAATATGAACTATTGTATGTACTTCCTATGCCCAAAATATGTCACCCAACTTGGAATCCTTCAACATGGTTATGGACATTTCCTATATTGTTCTATTCTTTCTTTCGGTGACTCCATTTTCCTGAGGTGTCTGACTACTAAGAATTTCCTTTTTATTCCATGTTCACCACAAAAATACATGAATTCTTTCAATGTAAACTCTCCACCATTGTCTGATCTCAAACATTTTATTTTCAAGTCTATTTATGCTTCAACCATCTCTTCGTATATCTTGAAGTGTTCAAATGTCTTTGACTTCTTGAGAAATAAAATTGCAGTCATTCTGATGTAGTCATCAATCAATAACATGAAGTATCATTCACCATTTAATCACTTTGTTCTTGTTCATCCACATAGATCAGTATGTACAATCTCCAATGGTTTTTTTGTTGAGTACTCCTCTAATTTGAACTTGGTCCTGGTCTGTTTTCCCTATAGACAATGCTTACACAGAGTATTCACTAGCTTTGAAATTTCAGGCATTTCTCTTACTTCTTCCTTTCTTTTAATTTTGACAAGATTGTCAAAGTGCATGTGACCCATTCTTTTATGCCAGAGCCAACTTTCATTTTCATTTCCTAAACAAAAAAAAAAATTCCAATTTAATTCAAAACATATATATTGTTCGGAGTCCTTATAGTTGTCGCCACTAATTTTCTTGATCCTTCTTTCCTTATTTCTCATTTCTAGGAGTCAAATTGAAGTATGTGTCCTTGTTCACACATTTGAATTACACTCAACAGATTGTGCTTCATATCTTCGACCAATAGAACATTTTCTCCCATGGCATTTTTGTTGCCAAGCTTAATTGTGCCTCTACCTATAATTTTAGTTGAGTGATTATTGCCAAATGAAACTGATCCATATTTTTCATTTCTTCAGAGTTATAAACATGTTCTTGTCACCTGTCATATGCTTTGAAAAAGCACTATCAACATACTAATCACTTTTCCTTTGTTGGGCTTGTAGAGAAAGCGAGCATTGATTCTTCTTTCTTTTCCATATCTCTTGTGGTTCTGATATCATATTGTTAATATTCTGCTTTGATTCCCTGTGTGGAATAGTCAGTCTACATTTATTTGTCATGTGACCAAACTTGTTGCATTTATAGAATTCTACTTCATTTCTCAATGAACCAAAACCGTTTTGGTTTCTGTTGTATGCTTCATAAGATCTTCTCAGATAACTATTATTTAAGTACCCTGCATCATTTCTTCTGTTGTTGGCATAGGCTATGCAGTTTATAGCTTTATGTCCAAAATAAGCACAATTAAAACAATGACCATAAAAGAATATTTGATACCTGGGAGTAGATGATATTCTTTGCAATGCACTCCTTCTGAATTCGTATTCTTGAGTCTTCTTTATTTCTGGAATGTTCTTCTTTGGGGGCTTGCATTCTTCCTTCTTGATTGAATCTTTGACAATCTCTCCATAGCTGCTTTTTCCCGCCTCATGTTCTATTGTCTTGGAGCTCGATCCTTTCTCATTCTGTACTTGATTGTATCCTATTATGGATCTGCCGTCAGATGGTCTTTGACTACTGATTATTTGATCCAATATTCTGGTGCTCTTCTATTGCATATCTTTCTTCTGAATATCTTTCCTTAAAGAGACTATTTCTTCTTCCAAGATTCCAATCATTTTCTCCATTTCTTCTAACTAACTTCTAAGTATTTCCTCAATTCTTTTGTCTTCTTCTATTTGAATTTTTAGACTTGTGATCATCTTCTCTAGTTATTCAAAGTTAGAATTCTAAGATCCCTCATTCATTTTTAACTCTGCCTTGAGTGACGTGTTTTTCTTTCTTTCCTTCCTAAGTTATTCTAATGCATTGATTAGGTATGATCTAAGAATGAATTCACCTTCTTCTTCATAATCATCTTCAACTTCCATGAACAATACTCTCTATGAATCACTGTCACTATCATTATCCTCCTCATCTGATGAGGAACTGTCCTCATTTGTGTAGAAACTTTTCTTGAAGAATTTCCTTTTGTTTCTTCTCTTGTTTCCCTTTTGATGTTTCTTTTCCCTTTTAGAAACTTCTTCTTCATCACTTTCTTTATTCTTATGAGGACATTTAGAAGCAAAATGACCAATACCACCACAATTAAAAAATTTCAATGGAAGCATACATTTATACTTGTTGGTTCCTTTCTTTAATTTCCTTACAAATTTAGCCATATCTTCATCTTCATCTGAATCATCAATACAATTGCAACTTGTTTTTTACTTTTTATTGTGTTTTTTCTTTGTCTTATTGGATGCCTTGAAAGCTTCTTCCTTTGTGACTGGGTTCTCATGTTTTGTTCTCATTTCATAGGCTATAAATATTCCATGTAGCTTGTACATGCTCAATGTACCGAGATTTGTTCTTTCTTCTATGGCTGATATTTTAGGATCAAATCTCATATGAAGATACCTCAATACCTTTTGAACAATCAACAAGTCATCAAATTCTACTCCCAATCCCTTAATAGTGTTAACTATTTCATCAACTTGCAAAAGGTAGGTTGCAATTTCTTCATCTTCCTTCATCTTCAATTGTTCAAACTTAACTCTGAATATTTGAATCTTAGCTCCCTTAACTTTGGTATCCCCTTCATAAATCTTTTGTAGTTTATCCCAAAGATATTTTGCACTGTCACAATGCATAACTTTGACAAATACCAAATCAACTCAAGTGCTCAGAATAGTACCTTTAGCCTTTGAGTTGTTTTCGTTGAGTTTCTTTCAATGTATGTTGTTTGGGGGAGTGGTTGATGTTGTATACCCATCTATTATTGATTTCGAAACATCAAAACCACGTGCCTGTAAAAAGGTTTTCATCCTTTTATTTCAGAATGAATAGTTCTGGCCGTCAAACACTATTGCTCTAATCTTAGCATATTCCATGATCTCCTTCTAGTGGTTAGAATGCTTCTTGAAGGACTCACTATGATACTAATTGTTGGAATACTGAGAGGGGGGGTGAATTAGTATGAGCACAATCAATACTTTTAGTCATAATACAAAACCTCCAATAAATATCATGAACATTCAAAACACCATAATTCAATGCATAGACATCACATAAACATAGTACACAAGAATTTTACATGGAAACCCAATACAGGAAAAAACCACCAAATGATTTTCTTATTTATCAAGGAGTACATTCATTTCAAGCACCAACTTCCTATTTCTCTAGCTACAGTTGGAAGGAGGCTCCAACCCTCTATTTACAGGCTACAACCTGAAGGAAGCTCCAACTCCCTAATTTAACTAGATCCAACCAGAAGGAGGCTACAACCCCCTTTCCTTGCCTCGTCCAACCACAATGAAATATAAATGTAGACCAATTTGTCACTAACTTTGTCATTTTGTTGTTTTTGTTGATACTTTTGTTGTTGCTACTGATTTTTCTATCTCATCAAAACTACAACCACACATGCCTCATACCAAGATTCAAAAGAGAGTTCTCCAAATCAAATGATTATGAATCACTAAGACATACATGTTCCTAATTTCTTCAGAATACTCACCCTAGCACACACATGAAGGCATACCTTCAACCTTTAGCTGACCTAAGTTTTAGATCCCTAATCTTCACAAATTTTTCCTCACAGGTCCACGACCTTATGCAATATCTAATTGCAGGTAATTCTTCTTTTCATCACTACAACCCTCGTATGTACGTGCTTTTCCTCCTGAAATCCATGGATATACTCAAGTAACCTTTGTTTGAAACTTCTTCTCTGTACTCTCGTCTCTTACAAACTTCTTACTTCACTAGACTTCTCTTCCTTAGACTCATTGCCTTAAATCTCCAACCTATATTCTCAGAAGTGATACACATAAGTAATTTTCCAATTGACTCTTGTATGTGTTCTAATGAGGATCTCATGATGACATGAAAATACCATGCAACTCATGATGACATGAAACTACCATGCAACTCATGATGACATGCAACTCACATGAAACTTTTTACTTTTGTTTACAATTACTTTGACATGCAACTGGCATGCAGTTTGTTATCTTATGTTTACAGCTACTTTACTTCGACATGCAACTTGTTCAAGGGTTGACATCAATGAAAAACAATCTTCCAGCAACTAAACCTTCAACAATTAATCTTTTAATAGCACCAAATTGTTCACCAAGTATGCCAACGTTCCCACCGAACTTCCCTTGCAACAAACTGCCTTCTCAACAAGTATGCCCCACCACAACTATTCTGGATGCAAGATTGGTGAAGAGCACCAAACTAATATGATACCATATATCGTCAAGATAATGGTGAAGATATCCCCAACCCTTCTCCAAAATCTGCAATGATAACATATGGAACATCCCCATAGTGTGCCTAGTTGAATCTTGTGATCATACACCTATTGAGGGTGTGTGACACTACGATATTTATCGCTTGGATGATTGGAAACACCAAGGTTACTTCATTTTGACTACACCTCTTCACCTAGATCATACCCATACTCTGTTCTAGGCTACCGACAATTCACACTCCTACTCTAGTGAAAATCTTGTATACTTATAAATTTGTTAACTTTTTTAACACTTAGTCATATATAACCATACATCCATGAGAAATCTAGAGAACTGTTGAACAAATGAAAGACAAATATAGATATAGTGTGGGTGACACAAACTTTTCCTAATACTTGGATAAGTCTTTGTTATTGCAAACCAGTTACAACATGAGCACTACCAACTCAGTTTACAATAGAGTAGAGTCAAATGACTCACCAAGACACTCATACAGATATCAACACCAAGAACCTCCACCGCAACCATAATCGTAGCTACCTATTGTTCACCTCAGACATTCCCCCAATTGCAGACTTGTTGTCTCCTCATTTCCACAAGTTTCAAAGATTTTGGTTCTGCCTCACACATGCCTCCAACATACATGTTTTTCTAGACTTCACCAAAATCAACCCAAGAGAAAGTTTTCCAACTCTATGCAATGAATCCACCTCAAAATAGCACAAGTCCTCCCAAGTGGAGAAACTTGGCTCCCTAAAGGAGCTCCTCCTCTTTCTCTGCCTAAGAATCACATACCTCTCTTGCACTCCTTGTCTTCCAAAACTTATCCTCCTTGGTTGTCCACCCTTGTTCTCTTATAGGCTCTCCAAAGGTCACCATCATGAACTATCATGTCCTTTGGGGGTGTCATTCGCCTTCATGAACCCATGTCCAAATGAATCATTGTGCCCCTTTGCATGTTGGATTACTGAGAGGAGGGTTGAATTAGTAATGACCAATTTATACCACTTATTAATCCTTTTAACCACAATGTATATTCCTTTAAATTATTCAACAATGTTTATCAATTAATTATTAATATGTTATTGCATTATATAACATTAGCATCCATCGGTGCATAATAAACAATAATAAACACATCCACACAATGCACAACACACCAGTATTTTACGTGGAAACCCAATGCGGGAGAAAACCACATAATGATTTTCTTATATTTATTTAATAATTACATTCAAGGAAGCATCAACTTCCAATTATCTAGCTCCAACTGGAAGGAGGCTCTGACCCCCTATATTTTTATGATACAACCTGAGGGAAGCTCCAACTCCCCAATTCTATGGCTACAACTAGAAGGAGGCTACACCCCCCTATGTTCTTCGGCTACAATCAGAAGGTGGCTACAACCACCTGTCCTTGCCCCACCCAACCTCTCTAAAATATAAGTGAAGTGATAAAACCATTTCCACACTATCACTATGAGATATACCACTGTAAACTTGTACCAATCTGTGCCAACAACTTGTAACCAGTCTGTGCCACTGACCTATGACCAAATGTACTTGTACTCAGCTTGTACCAAAGAAAACCAATAGGTATGGGACATATATGTGATTCATCTTGCGTATGTACGTAACTTGTGTGTACTGCAACCTATGTATCTACGTGGCATGTCTATACTGCATCCTACATACACCTTCTAAGAACTAGGGTTTTCACCTTTCTAAACTATGACCTATGTTGCCTCTGTCACATCAACCTGCAACATGTCCCAACCTATACCAATCAACATGTAACAATCAACTTGTAGTACCTCACTATTATGTAGCCTCAAGTGTGTACCAATAATATATCAAGACCACTAGAAAAATCCTCTCACAATGTACCATAATATACCAATAACACTCACACATACCAACCATGTACTACAACAGATCTGCCTCAAACTAACCAACAACTTCACTAGAAAATCACAACCAAAAACCCTCAACCATGTACATCAAAGGCCTCCATGACATACCTTAAGCATGTGCCATACCATCCAATATTCAAGCCTAAAAAAAATACATAAATGACATACCTTTACTCATGAGAACATGTAGAATGTTGACCTGGGAACTTGTTTCATACTTTGGGAACTTGGTACTAACATCCACTCAAGTTTTTCATGAGTTTTTTCAAATGTACACTACCTCTTCAAGTATATCCTACATATGTATGCTACCTCTTCTACTTTCATCCCATGTATGTATGCTACATTTCTACTATGAGGCCATGTACGCCTCATAAACTAGGGTTTTTTCAGTAGTTCTGCAACTTTGAAACTTTCTTCGCCAACCCTCCTTTACTACCTCAGACTTGCATAACTTGATGTATCAATGTGTACCTACAATAGACCTTTCACAAAATATATATTCAATGATATTCAAATAGTAAGAGTAGGTTCTAATGGGAGAACCTTTCTCTCTTATTTATACTTCCATGTAGCTTCCTCAAGGGGTTACCTTCTAACCCACTTAACCCAATTTCCTTCTTTTAGGGATACCCCACTTCTAACCACTTGTCCACTTACAACCAATTTATCCACAAATAGTAATCTCTCCACTTCTAGTTGCAACTAACTTTATTATTTAATTAATTTCTTTTGCAACCACTTTAACTTATCCATAAATAGTAAACTCACCACTTCTTGTTGCAACCACTTTATTATTTAAATAATTTTTCTTTGCAACCACTTTGACTACTTTACTATTTAAATAATTTCTCTTTACTCACAACTTCTTGTTGCAACTAATTTTTATGTAATTAGTTAATTCACAATTTATTTTCCCTTAACTAACTTCTTGTTGCAACCACTTTATTAGTTAATTTATTTCTTGGTAAACCACTTTGACTATTTAATCTTCTCATCATAACTACTTTACCATAATTACCAAATTCACAACTTCTTGTTGCAACTAATTTATTTTTAATTATTTTCTTAATACAACAACTATACCCATGATTAACTCCTAGTTACCATCAATTTGAATAGTACACTTCTTCTAGGATCTTCTAGAATAATTGACTTCTTTGACCTTCTAGGGGCTTCTAGATAATTGATGAGGGTTCTCTAACTTCACATGGCCATAACTCTCTAACTATGAGGAGTTATGTGACGTTCCACATATCACCAGAAATGGCATGACATGTATTATCCATATAAAATAGTATTACATGTATATTCACTAATCTTCATGCCTTTATACCTCAAACAAACTCAGGTCCCTTACCTATACCTTTGTGATACCAAACTTCACTATTGGACTTCTCCAAGGGTTGACATCAATCTACAATATCACTCTCCAAGGGTTAAAATAAATGAAAACCAACAATCCAAACCAATTTTCCATCAACCTAATCCAACTTTGTGACATCACAGACCCGGTTGCCCAAAAAAATTGTCACGCCCCTTTGCAGACTTGGTCGCCCAAATGAACCCATGTTCTCGTCAACCATTGTACCCCTTAGGACCAGTGTTCCCAACCTTGGTGCACCCCTCATGTCGGTGTGCCCCAATCTCTTGGTCATTTCACACTTCGACAAGCCCCTTGGTGTGTTCACATGCCCAAGGCGTCCACTTGCCAAACTTGGGTGCCAGAGCAACCCCAAGTTCTGTCTCCTTGAGGACTTGGGAAAAGGTCTACGCACCCATCTAGTCGAAGAACTTACACCCATGATGTTAACAAAACATATAGATGTTTTTATTACAATATAGCACTCATAAATTTAGGGAAACAATAGACTAAACTTACCCATTGAGGTTCAAATTACTTTAAAAAAATATGATTAAGAAATCTGGGCCAGATAATTTTTTTTGAAATTATTGACTAGTTTAAACTAGTTATAATGTTTTTCTTGAGTTTACATATAAAAATATTATAATTACAATCATTATATAAAAATAGACAATGTTATTTAAATAAAACAAATTGAGGGTTTTTTTTTAATGATGATGATGATGATGATGATTAACGTCCACTAAGACCGAATTGGCCTATTGGACCTTAAGAGGGTAAGTGATTACTTGTGATTCTTTAGAATTTTGTTTCTGTGCTCGAAAAGAATTAAGAGAAGCTTTCCAATATCACCATACTTTTGTTGAGTTAAGATGTTAGGAAGGTTGGTAGTGTGATAAGTATTTTGAAAATGAGATCTAATATGGGTATAGGCTGGACAATCTAAGAGAAAGTGCTTTTCATCTTCAACCTTCTTAGCATCACAAAGGTGACACACTCTTTCATCCCATGGAGTTTTAGGAATTGACCAACGCCCAATTTCACTATGGAGCTTGTGAGAATTTGTTTTGAATGCATCAAAAAAGTGGGTGCACTTTATTGGACTAAGGTATAGATTTCCTCATAGATGTGTATGACAGGGAAATGTTTGACTTGTGGTGGAAATTTAAATTGCATGGATGAGTTTCACGTAAACAAGTGAAACTTTGACAACATATGTTCATGGAGACACGACCATGTAGGACATAGTTTGTATGATAGATGTAGTAGTAGTCAAGCAGGTTGGTGGAACTATTGTTGTTAATTCGGTGATCATTATCCTCATCATTTTTTGTAAGACATTGTTTGTACGATAGGTGCAATAGTAGTCAAGAAGGTTGGTGTAAATATGACTACTAATTTGGTGATCATTATCTTCATTGTTTTTTACTTATATCATTTTTTTCCAAGTAATATATCCTTGGGGAAACCTCTTGAGAACTTCCCTTCATTCAAAGGATGGTACCCTAGATAAACCTTGGGTTCTTTAGCACATAATACCAAGTCAACAATTCATGAATAGATCATATATATCTTTCCGACAATCATCTCACTAAGAGAAAGCACGTCTCAAAGTGGGATTTGAACTCAAGTTGTGAGGGTAAAAACTTCCCCTCACAACCACTCAAGCTACACCCAATTGACACTCCTACCCTCTTATTGTCATATCCATCAATAAATTAAATATCCAACATTAAATGAAAAAATATAATCCATATGCGAACTAATGGAATGTTGTAGTTTTAAACATTATTATATTTTTTCAAGAAAAACTTCATAGGAAAACCCAAGGGATGTTTTCCCGCATTCGTGGATGGCATCCTTTGTAAACCTATCAACATAGACTAGTGCACCTCACCCAGGAGGATTCAAATCAGGTAGCTACTATCATGGAAATAGTGAAATACCCAACAAATTTGGCTACATCAATTGAGCTAACCCCTTGAGCTATTTAACAAACACATATAATGTTACACACCAAACTGTTCATTTTTCTATAAACCAATATAGATCCATCTCAATACTAAATCAAGAGAGATAAAATAGAAATCAAGGCCCAAACATTTCAAAGTTAAAATGAATCTATACTTATTTATTTTTTATTATATTATTTTTTGTTATTACAATCAATTTTTTCATTTCAATACATATCATTAATATTTTTCCTTGAAAAAAAATTAATTATTAAAATAGTATTTATCGTTCCTAACTCTTGTTGGTCTATTTCGCTTCACCTCATTTCTCTCTCTTCGAATTGTTCTTCTCTTTGAAATATAATGCTTATTTTTTTTCATGAATCTTTCTCTTCACTTTTTAAAGTCTCTTACATCTAACTTACTTCTCCCATCAAACTTTTCATTTAATTTTCCTTGTTTTCTATTCATTATTTTTCATTTATTTTCTGTGTTTCCTCCTGTTGATAAAAAAATATGATCACTTTGATTTTCTTCTCTTTGGAATAATAAAATAAAAAAAAAGATATAAGAATAAGGAAATTTTGAATTATCATCATTTCATGGCGTAACCCTCAGTCTCAACTTCATCATGAATTTTACAGAATCAAAATCTGAGTTTGTATGCCCAAGATACTCATAGTTTTGTCCAACCGCCCGACAAAGAGATTGCAAGTAGAGCTTTGAAGAATTGATGAGGAAATTCTTCTGTGGCACTTATTCCGAATAATTTATTCCATGAGAGGAAATTATTCCATGGCACTTTTTCCATGTGCAACACTTTTTGTCTACTCGCATTCACTTATCCCTTTCTCTTATTACTCTCACTCATATTACTCCTCTTATTACTCTCATAGTCTTATCTCATACTTAGTCTCTTATTTTCTCATACTTATACTTAGTATCTTATCATCTCATACTTACTCCTAATCCCTTTATCATATCCCATTCACACTCTACTCCCTATACCCTTTCCCATCTCTCACTTCTGATCCGCTCTCCCCTCTCACTCTTGATCCCCTCCTCGTCCTATTCTCCCATTCTCTCCTTTAGTTTATTTTCCTAAGTATTATTCCTCTTCAATGGAAGAATATTACATCAAGACATGTGGCATCCTATTAAATTAAGAAACGTGGAAACAAATCACTATGAGACACATGGGCACGCACTGGGAAATGATTGGGTGCTAACTAGGCAATGTTTAGGTAGTGACTGGGTGACCAAAATTTTACTAAGGCATGAATTTTTCTAAGGCACGAGAGATATAATAAGTCTTCCATAAGATCTTTTGTTTCACATGAATGATTGATCTGTATTTATGAGAGGAATGAAATGAAACCACAAATTTATAATATAAAACATAGACAAAGTGAAAAATAATAGAGATATAGTAAAACTTGACTTCTATTAAATAGGAAATATGCTAAAAATTGTAAAAAGCAGACTTAAAATAAGCTTGCTAGAATGGTGGCAGCTTATCTCTGAGAAGAGATGTGACGGCTATGCTCATTCACAAGAAGATGAGTACAATGAGGCTTTGAAGGAATTTTTACAATAAAAATGAATTCCAAAACCCTATACATCCAAAAACCTAACCCTAGGAGATGAAGCACCAAAAGTCATGTGGGCCCTGTTGGGATAAGTTAGTACATCAACTTCTTGTGGTCATAACATTTGCATATGATCTTCATTTAGGGCGCACGATAGCTCGTTGGAAAGGTATTGATGAGAAAATTCATTTAGGGTACTCAATCATATACTTCAACTATTATTAAGGTTCTCGATCATGAAAATACTTTGTTTGGGCACTCAAAATGGCCCCAGAAGTTTGGGAACCAAAAAACTGCTAAAAATAGTAAGTTGCCAAAAAAATGTTTTGAGCCAGTTGGAAAAGGTGGGTGGCCACCAAGATCCTCCTGGATAAATCCTCCCCCCCTAGGAAGAAATGGTCTCCATTTTGTTGAGTGCCACCATAAGATGAGGAAATTTCTACTAAATTTGGCCCCGGGTGAGCGACTTGCCTTGGTGCAAGAGTTGCCCTAATTTGACAACCCAATAAAGATGGATCCTCTATTAGAAAGTTCCCTTTACCTATCCTTCCATGATATTATCAGTGGATTCATGTTCCATGCAGTTAGGGTTGAGATCTGTTGGTTTCAATTGTTCTTCTATCTCCAAGGTGTCCAATAATGGTCGAAAATAAGGCCAAAGGAGGTCCACATTGAACACTGGGTGCAAGCCAAGGAAGGGGGGAAGGTTTAGCTCGAAAGAATTGTCACACAAAGCCTTGTTGATGGTGTAAGGTCCATAAAAGAGTGGATGAATCTTATTATGAGGCCATGTAAGGAATTCTTTCTGTAAGTGAAACCAAACTTTATCTCCCACCTGAAACTAGTGTGGCACCCAGTGTTGATCATGGTGTTGCTTGTACTTGGAATTGGACTTTTGTAACATATTCTGAACCTATTGGCGGATGTGGTGGATCCGCTCAATGAACTAGGTGGCTTTTTCAGCTCTAGTTGAATCATGCGACAAGTCTTCCTAGGTGGTCGCAAGGGGTAGTGCAACATCCATGGGACCCAATGGTTGAAATCCCAAACCCACCTAAAAGGGGTTATGGTCGGTTGAGATATGTATGGATATGTTGTAGTTGTGCTCAACAAAGGGAAGAATATCATCCCAAGTGTGGGGGTTCCTGTAATTGTACATGCACAAGATGTGCACGATCATCCGGTTGATGACCTTGGTTTGGCCATCCATCTGGGTGTGGAAGGCAGTGAACTTGGTGATCTTGGTGTCTAGCAATGACTAGAGGCTTGAACAAAATGTGTTGAGGAACCGACTATCCCAATATGAGATAATGGTTTGTGGGATCCCAAAGTGTACCCACACTCATTCAAAGAATAACTTGGTAGTGGCCTTTGTTGTGATGCTCTTCTTGCAACAGGCCAGAATCACATTCTTGAAAAAGCAATCAACAACCACAAAAACACATATATTTCCCCTCTTGGTGGATCGAAGTCCCGACGTGTAGTCCATTGATATGGATTCACAAGGCCTGTTAGGAGTAGGCAGAGGAGTGTATAGGCATTGTTTCTTAGTGGTCGGTTTGGAAATAACACAGGAAGTGAAGGATCGGATATACTTGCTAACATCCTGTAGATGTTTCAACTAGTAGAAATGTAGCTGCAAAACTACCACGGTCTTTTCCACGACTAAGTGTCTTGCCAACTGAGTGTAGTGGGATTCCCAAATTAGCTTCACTCGCTCGCTTTATGGAACACATATATAGCCCAGATGGTACAAAAACTCGTCCTGAAGATGGAAATTAGTGATCATTGTGTTTTCGCCCAACATGTGGTAGGTGTTGGTGGAGTCAAGATTTGTCTCATAGAGGTGGCGCCATCTATAGGTCTCATGGCTGCAAGAATATAGCACTATGGTGAGTGTCGCGACTAGAGGTTGGTTGAGGAAATCAACGACTCGATTGGTACTTCATGTTTTATATTTGATGTTGAGGTGGAACTGCTACAAATATGTGGACCACTTCTGATGGCGTTCATTCTGCAATTTACTTTGTGTCTCCATGAACTGCAATGGATTATGATTAGTGTGGGTGAGTGTCTCCTTCCCGAGAATGTAATTCCTCCACTGGCGAAGGGATTTCATAATGGAGTACATTTATTTTTCATAAGTAGGGTACTTACGGATGGCAGATGATAGTGTCTCACTATGATAGGACACGGGGTGGTTGTGATGAGTGATGATTGTGCCCAAATCATAGTCTGAAGCATCTGTATCGATCTCAAAGGGTTGTTGCAGATCAGGTAATGAAATCACTAGGGTTGAGCACAAGCATTACTTCAGATCATCGAATTATTTCTGTTGGGACATGCCCCACACAAATTTTTCCTTACCACCACCCATGGTTATTTGGTTGAGGGTCCATGCAATATGGGAGAATCCCAACACGAAACTATGATAGAAATTGGCAAGGTCTAAGAAGCTTTGAAGCTCAGTGAGTATGGTTGGGGTTGACCAGTCATGGATGACTTGGATCTTGGCTGGATCAACATGCACACCATGCACATCAACAATGTATCCTAGGTACTAGACAATGTCCATGTCGAAGGAGAAATTTTTCAAGTTGGCATATAGCTTATTTTGTCGTAGAGTGTGCAAAAACTGTAGAATATGCTGCAAGTGTTCTACCCAAGTCATGTTGTAGATGAGGATGTCATCTAGATACACCACCACAAAATAATTAGTTAAAGGCCACAAGATATCATCCATCATCCTCATTACAGTTGTTGGGACATTTTTCAAACCAAAGGGCATGACCAGCCATTCAAAAAGACCTTCTTTTGACTTGAAGGCAGTTTTCCATACATTTCTCTGTTCTATTGAGACTTGATGGTAGCCAGACTTCAGATCAATCTTACTGAAGTATTTTCCCCCCATGAGCTAATCAAGGATATCGTCGATTCGGGGAATCGGGTACTAGTTCCTAACTCTGATTTTATTTAGGGCCCGGTAATCAATGTAGAGTCGCCAGGTCCCGTCTTTCTTCTCCACTAGCACAAATGGGCTTCCACAAGGTGATGAGATGGGTTGGATGTTCCCCTTGTGGAGAAATTCTTGGATTTGATGCTTGATCTACTCATTTTCTAGAAAAGAGTGATGATGGATTCACCCATTGGGTAGCGGTGCGTTGAGGGTCATATCGATGGGATGCTTGACTTGACAGTGTAGAGGTACCCCAATAGGTGATGAGAATATGTCTTTGTATTCTTCCATGACCTTATCCACTTTCTTCTACTGTGTGGAGAGGTCAATCACAAAGGCCATGGATGTGGCTACTACCTTTCGCTCACTTTGAGAGTGAATCATGAAGAAAACAAATTTTTAGGTCTAAGAAATGACCTTCCTTCATTGCTTGACAGAGATCAAGGAAATAGCACTAGGTGGGACTACCTCGGGTATCCTGTAAAATTTCATGTTAAAAGTAATACTAACACTGGGACACTTAGACTCATATACAATATGACATTTCCATAAATAAGGTTGGCCAAAAAGAACATCACAAACTTCAAGGGGATAAACATCATACAATACCTTATCTTTGAATGGCTTGATGTCATACGACAGGTGGCACTGTTGGTTGATGCAAAGATTGCTCCATTGATGAAGCCATCCGATGGTGTAGGGTTGAGGGTGTGGCATTGTTGGTAGGGCTACCCACTTGACAACCTCTATTGAGATAAGGTTCTTCTAGCTACCGCTATAAACGATGAAGTGCAGTGGAGTGACTTTAATCCACATCTGTGAATGAAAGAGGTACTCACCTTCCTCTGGCTCATCAGGTTCATCGGGTTGGATCTTGGTGGTAGAAATGGTGGAACTCGATTCCGCATCAATGATTCATCTCCCCTTTTATGGTTTTGACTTAGAGTCGGAACCCACATCTGATTCAGAGGCTTTTACCTCAGCCACCAATGACTACTTTGAGCGATAATCAACAGTTTTATGCCAAGGGCTCTTATGGAAGTCACACCACTTTCTGGTATCTTTATTTGTATTCCCATTGTCCTTCTTTTCTTGTGGATTGGACTGGTTGTCCTAAGGTTTCCCATATTTTTTTTGTCCTTTGTTTTGCAGTTTGGGGCTTCCCTTTCCTTGCTTCTGCTGTGAGGGATTCCCAGACCCAAACTGCTGCATCTTTTGTTTAAGTTTCTTCTCTATTTTGACGACATATATATAAGTCTCTCCTAAGGATGAGATGTCCAAAAAATCCATTTATGTCTAGATGTATCTATGCAGACCATCGCGGTACTTGAGCACTAGATGACGCTCAGAATATTTGATACCCAACTTTGTGTGCAAGGTATGGAAGACATTGGTGAACATTGGCACTATTTGGTCTCTTTCCTGCCGCAGTGTGGTCCATCTTGTATAGAATTCATCATAACTTCCAACAAGGTAGTATTTTTCCTTAATAAAATCACTAAAGGAAACCCAAGTGGATGAAACTACAAATAATGTGGATCCCTCTATTTCCTTTTTCTCACAGAAAGTATCCCACCAATCTTTGACATGGGGGACGGCCTTGAGGAGCACAAATGTAATCGTTTCCCTATCGAAAAAGTTGTGGACAAAAAATAACCTTCTAGAAGGTTTAACCATTTATCTATGGAATCCACATCTATTTGACCTTCAAATATAGGAATATCAAAATTTATTTGTACCTTGAAGGGGGTGGTACCTCCTCTTGAGCTAGATGTGTCTCTTTTCAATGGTCATCGAAGGATTTGTGCAAAGTTGTCCATCATCTCGTTCCTGTGTTGCTCAAGGGCTTCCTCGAGGAACATTTTGAAAGGATATCCTGTCCCGTCATCTTTCTTTTCACCTAACATTCATATTTTATTGGGAGTGTGAGAGCAGTTGTCCTCGAGAGAAACAAGCTTGAGACCCAACTCTCTATACCCTGACCGTGTCGAGGACGTGCATTAAAAAAATCGACAAGGAGCAGAATGCTCTGATACCACTGATCTGGATTTATGAGTGGAATGAAATGAAACCACATATTTATAATACTAACACACAGACATAGTGAACAATAAGTGAGATACAAAAAAAATTGACTTCTATTAAATAAGAAATATGCTGAAAACTGTAAAATGCAGACTAAAAACAAGCTTGCTAGAATGGTGGCAGCTTATCTGTGAGAAGAGATGTGACGGTTACACTCATTCGCAAGAATATGAGTACAATGAGGCTCTGAAGTCCTTTTTACAATAAAAATAAATGCCAAAACTCTATACATCCAAAAACCTAACCCTAGGAGATGAAGTGTCAAAAGTCATGTGGGCCCCCATTTGGGTAAGTTAGTACATCAACTTCCTGGGGTCGTAACTTTTGCATAATATCTTTGTTTAGAGTGCATGATAGCTCGTTGGAAAGGTATTGATGAGAAGATTCATTTAGGGGGATCAAAAAAATCATTTTGCATATCATATAAGTGACTGGTCGTGAAAATATGTCGTTTGGGCCCTCAAAATGGCCCCAGAAGTTAGGGAACCGAAAAATGCTAAAAATAGTAAGTTGCCAAAAAATTGTTTTGAGCCAGTTGGAAAAGGTGGGTGGCCACTGAGATCCTCCTGGATCAATGATAAGGAAGTAATTTAATTATAAACAATAAATTATTCACCCCCCACAATGCACGTGGGACTAAAAAGGGTGGAATTAAATCAAGGGATAAAATTGATCCACGAAATAGATCAACAACTACTAAGTAGCGATCTTTTGGAGCTCATAACTCTTGATCCAGACATCTGTTTCGGGAAAATGAGACCTAGTTGTAAAGATAATTTGACAAGGAATACAATGGGATAGGTTTCAATGGCTGAATTTGGCCATAATATTTCTAGAAATTAAAATATCATTCAACTCATTTTTCATGACTTACTGAAAAATGTATTTGGAACCTCAACTTCCCGAGGCTATAAATTGAGATCTAGACCTCTGAATTTCTCTCAAGGCGAGTCATTGGAAATATGGAATAATGAATATTATTTATATAATGGTTTCCATGGTTGTGAATTCACTTATCATGCTCAAAAAATTAAAAGATGGTTCATTTTTTTAGACAGACAACTTCAAGTTTTCGAAGTAAAAATTTATTAAATAAATTTTATAAAAGATGAAGTGGGTCCCACTTCGATGAAAAATTTTCAATGACATAAATTCATTAATAAGCATTCGATCGATCATTTATTAAATTATTTACTCTTTATTCCAAAAATATAAAGCATGTGGAAAACTTCTAGAAGAACAGAAACCGTAATTACTAGGGAAAAGTGTTTCAAAGAAGCATTGGGAAAAAACTTAAAAGAAAGAGAGAACCATCAGAGAAAGATTTATATCATCAATATAGCATAGTTCATCCTTCAGTACGCAACCAAATCTCTCATCAATAAATACATATCTTCATTTTTCTTGCTTCTTCTTTGTGTTTGTGTGTCTAAGATTGAGCATAAGGTTGAGTTTTTTAGTGTTTTTCTTTTATTCTTCCATATCTGTTCCAAATAGATAAATAGGAGTATATTACAACCATATACATGGTTGATAATGTAATTCATGGTTTTCTAATTGATTCATGGAGGTTTGGTTCTTTCATTTGATAGGCTTTATTTCTAATCATTAGTAAGTTGGTTTACTGAAATGTTGTGTAATGTGAAATATCTTTTATATATTAAACTCCACGGAGAACTATTTTGGGGTTTAACTTTAATGATTTATCAGACTTTGGGATTTCTGAGTATGAGGATTTTGCAGTATTCCCATCAAATTATTTTTAGTTTTGAATGCAATACTCATTTAAAGTTCTCTGAAGTGATCAATGCCATTTCACTCTTTTTCTTGTGAGAAAATATGGATGCATCTTCTGCTTGCATGTGTTTCATAGGGATGTTTTAATGAAGATAAGCATATATTTATTTTGATATTGAAGCCTTTCATTATCTTTTTACTGTTAAGAAGTCGCTTGGTCCATTTATAGCCAAACATTGTACTTAAGGAGCAATCTGGTTATCAATAACCATTTTATATAAAAACTAAAGCAATAAAGATTTTGGGTTTGTTGTTTAGCATTCTCCCATTTGACAGTCCAGTCCAAGAACATTAACTATATCTTTCAGACAAACATAGAGGAGTACCACCTCTTTAAAAATATCCTCGTGAGGTTGTTGTTGAGATTTTGACCAATCTGAACATCAACACCTACTAATTATATTATATTGTCATCTTACTTTAATTTTCATTATTTTTTCACTTTATTACAACTACGACAAATTTATTATTCTATCATCTAATTTTAACAGCTAATTATATATTCTATATGTTTCCTCTTTGTAATCGTCTTTCCTCTCTTCAATGGTTTTTTTAACATTCCTCTTTAAATATAAACCTCGACACTCTTTTCTAACTTCATTTTCCCCTGATGATGTGGACTACTCAAAACATTGGATGTTTTAAAACTTCTGACATGGTATTTATCCATAAACTTTGTCTAACATTATGACTAACTATTATAATATAATACCTACATACTCAGATAATATATACCTACATAATCAAATAATATATTATTATATTTTCCCCGGATGGGGTGTCACCGAGTACATCGCACGTGTAGACAGGTGGGAGGACACCTGGCCACAATCCACTCACAACCTTGCCACCGCACACCGCACTCCCTCCCAACATTTAACTCCATGCATTTGTTTTCTAGAGTTACATACCCCCATTACCACCCTCGCACAACTCCAGTTATGGCTATGACGCTCCAGGTCGATGAGGAAGTTAATGTGATGGGTTGGCCTCCCAACCATCCCCATCACAAGCTCTGACTACATGGAATTTGTTTTGTGCCGGTGGATTCATCTGCTCATTCTCACACCTCGGCTCTTGCTCCTCACAGTCTCATTTATGTTTTTCTCCACCTCTGGTTCGAGTTCATCCCTTCTCTCCACCTACGGTTCGTGTTCATCCCTCATCTCCATCTCTGGTTCGAGTTCATTCCTCCTCTCCACCTCTGGTTTGTGTTCATCCCTCCTCTCCACCTCCGGTTCATTTTCTCCCCTCCTCTTCTAGTTTCCTTCCCGATGCCAAGGCGAAGAGGAAAATCTAAGTGTGGGGCGGCATGGTATAACGTGTGGGGGCGAGGTTTGCGAGAACAAGGTCGACAAGCTTCTCAGAACTTACCTCAGACTCCATACCGTGCCTCCACTCTGGATCTCCCTCATTTTTCCTCTTTGTGGGCATGTAGAGTAGAGTGGTTTGACAATATGGGAAATCCCCTTGGCTTTGCACCCAAGATTAGCCCAAAACCGCCGCCCATACACCAGTCCCCCTCTCGCCCCATCCCAACCGCCACCCTCACCTCTTCCTCCTCCCCTCTCCCTTCTTCCACCTCCCCACATTCTTCTTCCGATGCTCCACCTCCTCCTTCGCCCCTACCCTCTTGTGCTCGGTGCGACGGTTTTATGAAACTGCAGAATTCTCTGGAAATTACCCATAATTCGGTCTTCGAGGTCAAGCGTGACATGACGGAGTTGTTGAACAGGGATGATCGTCGACAGTGCTATGAGGAGCGCTTGGAGACTCTTCTTTGTGTTCTCCTTCACACCACTCCAGACATAAGGACTCCAACCAAGGACATTGCTCAAGCTCCACAAAAGGAACGGATGTTAGGCCCAAGTTCAGTATGAATCCAACATTCACAGGTTTTACTGGATTTTTTTATGTCTTTAGACGATTTATTTTTTTGGGTTCTAGCCCTGCGAGGCACCCTAGTTTCTAGGCTTAACACAGTAATTTGTCACATTACTTTTCTTTCTCCTATCACTATACTTGTTTGGACATCTGTGAAGTGTATGGACATGTGTCAACATTGATTTCACATCTAGGAAATGTTGTCACAGTCTCACTGTTTATCTCGCCAACTATAATTTTTTTTTAACTCTAGAAAGCTTTAATATATTTTTCTAACTTTTATATATATATAT
>JASDQU011026195.1:9533-20455 GCA_032191745.1 Picea mariana
CCAGAGGATTCCTGCAAGGAGTGCAGTTGAAGTGTCCGCAAGGGATGCATTGACAGAGGGTTCAGATAGAGACAACTTTGGTTCTTATTCATCCCAGAAGTGCAGTTGGGCACAGGAGTTGTGCAAGGAGTGCACAGGCTAGGTGAAGTTCAGGGTTGCAAACCTGAGAAAGAGTTGAAGGACTGTTGTTGCAGGCGTGCGCAGAGTCGAAGACTTCAACACTTAGATGGGGTTGAAGGTTTTCCTCAAGGAGTATGTGCAAGAGTTTCCTGAAGGACTTGAAGGTAGAGGGAAAGCTCGGGAGCGATAGGCCTTCAAATTCGTTGAAGGGAAGCGTAGAGAAAGTTGTTCCTGGAAGGTTGGCGAGAAGCGTCATAAGTTTACACGCAGGAGGACAAGTGTCAGAGGAAGAACACTTAGTTGTTTCGCAGGAAACACCAGGAAAGGAGTGGACAGACGAAATTCTATGAGGAGATTTCGTGACATCCCGTGGGTCGTCAGATCTCACTAAGGTGCAGGGGAGATACCACATCATATTCTCTAGAGGTTTGAATCTCAGGAGGGGCAGAGCCGTTGATCAGGGCCACAAGGACCGTTGGATCTACACGTATATCGTGTATCGGGGTTTCGTAGATCGAAACTCCAAATTATTGCAACAAGAATCGCAAAATCGCGATACGCGATATCCCGACAGCTAAAAGGTAGCGTGGGACCACAACAGAGTTGGCAAGGTGGATAGGTGGCACAAGTCATCGAAGTTTCGCAGCGAGAAGTGCCGAAAACATTGCATCAAGATTCGTGAAATCATGAACCCTGAATTCCCGATCGAGGTGACGGGACGTTGAAAGGTCAACTCGCACGCGTGTCGGGTAATCAACACATCGGGGTTCGAGAGTCAGTAAAGCGAGTGGTTCAATATCATGAGTGGTGAAATTGCGATAGGAAAAGTCCTGACAAGATAAAGGAGAGGGTCAATGTTGACTATATCGGCGTTTGGGGATTCAAAGGCCCAACACTCGACCACTGACCTCGCGAAGTCCGGTTCCTTGATAAGTAAAGGAAGGGGATCGTGAGAGTTCTGTGGGTGTAGATTTCCCGATATGGAAATAGAAGAACATTTCATTTCTTCGGGCCAAAAGGAAGAGAATATCCTGTGAGTGGACGTGCCTGCGGGTGCGGCTGCGTCAGATCACAATCTAGGATAGTTTCAAAGATTTTCTTTGATTAAATCACAATAGGGAGTTAAAGGAATAGTAAAGGACCCACATGTCCACATGCTAGTTTCCTATGGACTTTTGAATTACGCAAGGTTGTACCCAAGGCATTTAGTTAATTAGGTAATCAACACTAGTAAGGACCAAGCGAAGTCCACATGCAGCAAGGTGACACCTAATTCATTAAAGCATTGGCACAGTTGCACTCATTCACACACAAAAGTCACTTGTCACTCACATAGTTGTCCTCTCGAAACGTGGAGGTCAAAGTAAGTTTCCTCCAAAGAGATTCTGAAACACCCCACCCTTTTCTTGATGAAACTATCCACTCCCATTTAATTTCAACGACGTTGGTTCACACGCGCAACCTCTCAAACAACCACATCTAAATTTTTTCTAAAAACTCACTAAGTTTTCCTCCACATGAGGTGCCAAAATAAATTTTTAGTTTAGGTAGGATTTCAGGGATAAGCATCCAAATAACTCCCTGTTATCTGGTTCTCACATTGTCAAAAAAATAGAAGTTGTCAAATAGGGAACTCAAAATCCTCCAAGTCAAGTGTTCCTAACACCATAAGGCAGGGAGATACCCATGAATGGTCGAAGGCCAAGGTCTGGTTGTTCTGTGCATCCCCCCTTGAGGCACCCACCTCTTGGATGGGATCCAGCCCGTGACCCATTTCTTAGGCTGGAAATCTAAATGTTGCACTTTGACCGAGGTACCTAGTGACCAAAATTTAGGACATATACCCAGGTGGCAATTATGGCCTTCAATTGCACCTTGATCGAATTTTGTGTGGCTATTGGGAAATATCGCCAGCTCTTTTGGGATATGCCCCCTTTACTCCTCATTATAACTAATTATTTCATCCTTCACTAGTTTCTCTTTTGGTGACTTCAGACCCCACTGTTGAGTACTAATGGAAGGTCCAGTGCTATTTGAGAGGAAGGATGCTACATCTTTTAGGACACGAGCATTTGTTTTCTTTGATTCCCCACATGAAAAAAACCCACTTATCCACATATATGCTTCTTTTTCAAAACACTTTATGTATGATGCACTTCTGATTACATTTTGATTTAGATATATATATTGTGTAAAGTTTAAAATTTGTAACAAAGGCTCTTGTTTATTTTTTCTCATCACAATTTTCACACATCCACTCAGCTAGTTGGACATTATAGGGGACCCTCAGAACCCCCATCATTCCAGACACTTGCTAAACCTCCCTCCTATTTTAGGGGGAGTTCCTAGTCTTGCCAATTCATCGGCACCACCTTCACACACTCCTGTGAGTGCCATTGTTTTAGGATCATCTTTGCTTGGTTCCACATTACTTGGGTCCACTTCCCAAGTCCCTTCTTCCACTCCCTATCCTTTACATGGAAGTGGGGGGGCAAATTCCTCTCAAGGAGGAAGTACCAACCCACCTAGCCCCCCTCAAGGGTCAGGTTCACAGAACACACACACCATGGCTGGAGCTAATCCTCCTCTAGATGCCATATTTGGTCTTTCTTAACATACCATATCTAAGAAAACTCACAAATGATCCTATATTGCATGACCCCACATGGCCTGCAATGCCCACCAAACTACCTTCAGACATCCCCAAGTTTGAAGGAAAGGCAGGAGATGACCCTGCCAACCATGTCATGAATTTCCACTTATGGTGATCTTCCAACAACATTATGAATGATTCCATCAGACTATGATTATTTCAATGCACACTCACTGGCCCATCAGCCAAATGGTATGTAGACGAAAAATCAAGGTCCCATGCGACTTTTGAGTCATTGGCCAAAGAATTTTTTACCTTCTTCCAATTACCAATCTGCCACAACAACGGTATTGAACTACTCTCTAATTTCAAACAAACCTCAGCTAAACATATCGTTGATCACATTCATGAGTGGCGTAGATGGCATAGTTTGTGCAAAGTTGAAACCACCAAACAACATTGTCTTGACTGGTTTCTTAGATCACTTGTCTCTCTGCTCGGTAAAGATGTAGCTTCCACCTTCCCTCAATCTGAAGAGGAAGCCATCAGTAAGGCTCGATAATATGACCTCATCTATTCACAATTAGGGTACTTATACAATGTCCTTCCTGATCTCCCAAAACCCGTCCCATTCAGTCAAGACAAACCCGGGATGTCTCACTAAGCAGACGGATTGATTGGTAATACCATACACCACAGTCCTCTACCCTAACCACCACCAATGTATGGCACACCTCAATATCCGCCAACATATGGGGGAACCTCTTATTACCCCCCCACCCCCTTATCAACAGCCATACCCTGTTGCTATTCCTCCACCCATCAGTGGGCCACCGTCGGCACCCCCAATACACCCACCTATCCAAACAAGTGATGGTACCCCCTCTACCTCAGCTTATACTTTAAGTACTAGCGAATGCGCCATGTCTTCCTATTTACCTTACAGATCACAACTCCCATAAAATACCTACTTTCCATTCCCTGGTCCTCCACAGCCCATGGTACCCCCACATCCTCACACTAGGGTGAATTTTGTTCAACCCTCTCCCATTCAACAATATCAAAATTTTGAACAGCTGAATACAGAAAATCTGACCCACCTATCGAATAATGCCAAAAATAAAGGAAGAAACAAGAACAATAAAAACCCAGGTCAAGGCGGGAATCAACCCCAACAAAACCAACTTACTAAGGGAAACTAGAACCAAGGGAATCAGAACCCCTAGGGGGGCAACAACAATAGGCATCAAGGGAGAAATAACAATACTATTAAAACCACCTTCCCTTGTGCCCTTTGTAGTGAGTTCAGTCATTATACTCATCATTGTCCCCAAATCGTTGATTTTAAATGGCTGAAAGAATCAGGCAGTTTACCATACCCTCCAGCACCGCCTGCCCCTCAGCAAGCCCCACAACAATACATGCAATAACCACCCCCAGCCATGCTACAGAATCCCATTATGCACCAGGGTGTGATAAACACCCAATAGGACACACAACCTACCCCACCACAGTTGGGACAACACCTCAATCTAAACAATCCCACAGATCGTACTATTCTCCTCACCAGTGAGGAAGAAATCCTTCTACAAGCATGTAATCATCAATACCGTGCACCTGCTGAGTCTCCTCCCATACCCGTAGAAACAAAGCCAACACCAATGGGACCCCCATTGGTACTCCCTCACCCTACTACCGAAACACCTCTTTGCATCCCTCGCATCCCATTGCGCAGGAATGTCCACAACCCCCAGGCTAGGGCGGCTCATAATTACAGTTTGGTTGTTGACTTAGCACAATCCTCGGCTGCCATGTGAGTCTTAGAAGTCCTTCAAACTTGTCCCACTCAGCGGAAATCATTACTTTCCGCCTTGGGGGCAGTCGACCCTGTTGATACCCAACTCATCACATTTGATCTCGACAGTGGAGAACCTTGCCTTTCTGCTCTGATCGCTTTTCAAATACCAGTAAAAATTCGTAACATTACAGTTCATCGATGCATCATCGATGAAGGTGCATCCACATGCATTATGTCCAAATCTGTATGGAGGAAACTTGGTTCCCCCGAACTCATCCCATCTGCCATTACCTTAAGAGATTATGACATATGCCCATCGTCTCCTGAAGGGATGTTCCAAAATGTCCCTGTAGAACTCGGGGGAAAAACCATTCTCATTGACATTGAAGTTATCGATGCCCCACTAGATTATAATATATTGTTCGGTCGTAGCTACATGTATGTTATGAAGGTAGTTTTCTCTTCCATCTTTCGAATGATGATGTTCCCCCCTAAAGGGAAGATCATTACCATTGACCAAGTCTCACATTATGAGCCTAACCCTTCTACCAACATCGATAACATTCTCCCTCTCATACACATGAGTCACAACGCATACCCACTCATCGAAATGGGTCTTGAAATTTTCATAGACCCATCATTGTTAGGAACTTACCATGGTGCACCACCACTCCTTCATCCTTCCAATCAAGTATGCATCATATCATCCAACGGAACTGATATAGAGGATTCCCTTCCTCCTAGGGAGGCTTCTATCATATTTGACGTCCCACTAGTCGCAGAGCTCCCCCCTCATGAGCCTCCTGTGAACTCGTTGACTACACCAGTCCATGATTTCACCTCTCCCCAAGGCCATATCCCAGTTTGGGAGACAGTTCCCCAAGCCATTACTCAAATCCCCTTCTTCTACCCTCCACCCGACGTACAATCTTTCCAAGTAGCCGCAACGCTTACCCTCCCTAATATGGTGTTAGCAATTCCAGTTTGGTATTTACATCCACCAGAGATGGTCCCTCAACCATCCCTTCCCCTCCAAACGGAAGGAATCCTAATGACGATTCCCATACTCACTCCCACCATACCCCCTACACCCCCACTCACTACCCTCCCTTCCATAGCTGGGGGCAGGTGAAAGAAGAATGATCCCACATCTCCACTTCCCCTGCATATCCAACCCCCTTGAGCGCTATGTGAGAAAGATGGACACCAAACCAACAACTGCCCATCTCTACCCAAGTTACGGAACCTGATTCCACTCAATCAAACACTATCAACGCTTGCCACTGTAGCAAGTACTCCCACCACCACCCCTCACTCAAGTAGTAAAGGGATGCAAACCAAATTCTCTTGCGCTATATGTTCAGAATATGGCCATTATACACACCATTTCCCAGCACTGCCGCGCTTTCGACAGACATTAGCCGTAGTACGCCAAAGCTTCCAGAACAAACCCAACCCGGCTACATCATCCCTACCAAAAATCACTGACATCCATTATGTCACAACTTCATTCAATGAACGTATGTGATGCCCTTGCTCTCTATGTGAATCCTTAGATCATTTTACATACCAATGCCCTATGATCATTGAATACAGGCAACGCCAATTGACCCTGATTCAAACCCCTACAGAATCGATAATGGACCTTACCTCGTCACTAGATATTCTTCATATCATTTCTCCTGAACCCGAGGCACTCCTGACACCTCCATGGTTCTTGGATGACTTATTCGAGGATTCACCCCCTAACCCCCCCAATTCTCCCATTCATTTCCCTACAAAAATTTTACATCCAACTATCACTAGTACTCCTCAGTACTTTGATATTTGGTTTATGTCGAGTGAACTATCGCAATATCATTACGTCGTTCCCCCTGCTTCTTCATCACCAGGGGGAAACCACACAATGACATCCACCAATATCACCCTTTATGACCCCTTGTATTCCCTCCAATTCCACTGTGACGAGGACATACTCAAAGAGTTAAACACCCCCGACTACCCATGGGATGCGCTACACCACAGAGTACTCTTCATTCCATAGGAAGCCTCCATGCCTCCAAACCAACACCCCATATACGTGGTCGAAACCAAGGATTTTATCCGATCAGGGCATATCGATTGGTTCAACAACCCCATTCCTGCCCCTGATGCTTTTGAAGAAGGAAACATGGCCAACATTTCCCCGACCATCAAAATCGACATTTCCATAAAAAATTGAGTCGTCGAGGAAATCACCATTGGCGCCGCTTGCACTCCTCAAGAAATCACCGCCTATAAATCCCTCTTCCAAGAATATTGGGATATTTTTGCCTGGTCATACACAAAAATGCCTAGCCTTGATCCTTCTATCGTCGAACACTGCATTGACACCTGGCTTGACATTACACCAGTTTGTCAAAAATAGTGACCACTACACCCATCCAAAGCAGTGGCCATCAAAGATGAGATTGACAAATTATGCGTGGCTGGGTTCATCTACCCCATCGCCTATACATCATGGGTTTCCAACCCTATACCTGTTAACAAAAAACAAGGCACTATCCGCGTTTGCACAGACTTTCATAATCTCAATCATGCATGTCCCAAAGAAAACTTTCCAATGCCTTTCATTGATCAAATTATCGACAACTGTGTAGGCCACGAGGCTCTATCCTTCATGGATGGTTTCTCTGGTTATAATCAAATCCAAATCCACCCAACCAATCAATACAAAAACGAATTCACTACCCCTTGGGGTACTTTTGCATATCGTGTCATGCCTTTTGGCTTAAAGAATGTTGGCGCAACTTTTCAACGGGCTATGACATAGATTTTTCATGATCTGTCTCATATCATCCTTGCATACTTGGATGACCTCACGGCTCGATCTAAGAAACGCACCCAACATCTTGATGATTTACAGATCATCTTCCAACGGTGTCATCAGTACAACATTCGCTTGAACCCCCTCAAGTGCATGTTCTGTGTCACTACAGGGCGCCTCCTCAGATTCATCGTTTCCCAAAGTGGCATTACCATGGACCCCCTCAAAGTCCAAGCCATCACAAAAATTCCACCTCTCCAGAATTTATGTCAACTCCAGAGCCTACAAGGAAAAGATAACTTTCTACGACGTTTTGTCCTAGACTACGCCACTCGAGCACGCAGTTTCCTTTGCTTACTACGCCACGAAATCCCATTTCACTGTTATGAACATGCCCAAAAAGCATTTGACAATATTAAAATAGCGCTATCTAATGCCCCTTTAATTAGTTCACCCGACTATAATCGCGATTATATCCTCTACATATCAGCATCAACTGTCTTAGTAGCATAAGTTCTTGTTCAAATCGGTGATGACGATCATGAACATGTCATTTACTACATTAGTAAAAACCTCTCAAGGCCACCCTTGAATTATAAACACGAAGAGAAACTAGCCCTCGCAGTCGTCCTTGCAGTCCAAAAAGTGCGCCATTACATTCTGCTTCGCACAACTAAGGTCATAGCAGATTCCAACCCTATGCAATGCTTTCTCAGCCGTAGCCAAATTAATGGCAAATTTGCCCGATGGATCGTTATCCTTTAGGAGTACAATCTTGAATTTTCAACACCCAAGAGCAAGAAACCTCTCGTTCTCACTGAACTTTTCATGGCCTTTCCCTCTGATACTACCAGTGCCCCCGTCAATACCGACTTCCTTGACGAACATCTCTTTCACATCATTTTGGATGATCCTTGGTACAACGACCTCCTTGTCTACCTCCGAACCTATAATTTTGATAACCACCTCTCACAAGATGATTTTTGTCATATTCGCCACCAGGCCCCCCAATATTTCCTCATCGAAGATATCTTATATCGGTGAGGGGTTGACACCATACTTCGTCGATGCTTGACTATTGACGAGGTCGATAGAGTCTTGAACGACTGCCATAGTGGCACATGTGGGGGCCATCTTTCGAGAATGTCCATTGCTTAGAAAATCATCCGAGCAGGTTATTTTTGGCCTACATTGTTTTACAATTGCATTCATGCCATGAAGCGATGTGAGAAATGTCAGCTTTACGCCAACAAATCATGAGCACCACCTTCTCTTCTTCACCCAATCATTACTGTCGGCCCCTTTTGTAAATGGGGCATCCACTTCATGTCTTGTAATCCCCCATCCAGCAATGGACACAAATACATTATTATCGCAGTCGATTACTTCACAAAATGGGTTGAAGCTATGCCCACCTTCAACAACACCGCTGACACTGTAGCACATTTTTTCTTTAATCACGTCATATCCCATTTTGGAGTACCACTCCAACTAGTCTCCGATCATGGGAAACATTTTGAGAATGAGATTTTCGTCGAACTCTCATCTTGGTTAGGATTGTCCCACAATTTTTCCTCACCATATTACCCCAGTCTAACGGATAGGTTGAAGCAGTTAACAAGGTCCTCAAGATCATGTTACAACGCACGGTTAATAAACATAAGACCAATTGGCATCATATGTTATTTTCCATGCTATGGGCTTACCGTATGGCCATGAAAACGACCACTAGTTTCACACCATTTCATTTAGTCCATGGGGTTGAGGCCACTCTTCCCATCGAGTGTGAAATTCCCACCTTATGCACCGCAATTGAGCTATTACCCAACATTTCTCCAATGGGGCAGCGCTTGTTGAACTTAGAGTCCCTGAATGAAGATCGTCGATCTTCATTACAAAACAATGAGGCAGCCAAAAAACGGTCAAAGGCCACCTTTGATCGCCATGTCAACCTTCGCTCATTTCAAGAAGGTGATCTCATCCTTGCTTATGATATCATTCACGATATCCTTGGTCATGGAAAATTTGAGTCACTATGGCATGGCCCCTACATTATCCAACATTGCCTCACCAAAGGCACATACATCACGGCTTCCCCCGAAGGCCTCTCTCTCAAAGAACCCGTCAACAGGTTATACTTAAAGAAATTTTATGCCTAAGCATAGCCATTCTACTTTAGGTTATTTCTTTTATAGTGTTTTTAATCTTTTTTCCATCCCTCACGTCTAAACTATCATTTTTTCTATTGACAGATTCTTCCTCCACCAGCCTACCACATCGGTTACACCAACGGTGCCAGCCATTGGACACAAAATCTCACTTCGGCAGCTTGGGCCCTCTATACCCCCTCACATGAAATGCTCCATTCTAGCGGCATATGTTTGGGTTCAGGAACCAACAACCAAGCCGAATACACTACCATCATTGGCCTCCTCGCCGATGCCCAACATCAACGTATTCGTCACCTTAGTGTCTTTCTCGACTCTCAACTAGTCGTCCTCCAGCTCAACAATGTGTACTGCATTCGCAATACTTGCCTCTTTCACAAATACCTACAAGTTAGACTTTTATATCGACATTTTGATTTCATTACATTTACACATATTCCAAGACAATTGAATCAAATTACAAATAAATTAGCTAACAGTGTGATAGATTGGCATATATCGCATGAAGCTACCTCTACACATATATAAAAATATCAAAAACCTGTCACAGCATATACAAATTAGACATCATCAACACATTAACAAAACACATGTAAACATCACATAGATCCCAAAATGTATACTCATATATATAAATCGGTCCATAGTGCCATCAAAATGTTTACATACAAATATACAAACATTCGCAGGCCAGTGAAGCACCTCGGTACAAAATTGGTGCCACTATACCAAAATGGGCTCACTAGCCTATATACAAAATACAAAAATACATAGAGTGACACTCAAGGTGCCTTTAGAGCACCACCTCCTATCCCTCCCTTAGGCGGTGGTCCCCCACCCACCACTGGTCCCTCTGGACTGCGAGGTAACCGTCCGGTCATAGCAGCACCTGCTACTCCTACTCGCTACACCATGGCCCGCCACGACGGCGGAACTCCCACACATTGCTCTAGGATTCCCTCACCCTAGATGCGCGACCACATGCCCTCAGGCATGCCCTATAGCACCGCCTGCAGGCGGCGGTGAATATCCTCAAAATCTCCCCTGACGTCTGCGGGAGGAGCATGCGATGGCCCGGCACCTAGGTCATCAAAATGACGTCTCCTCACTGCTCTCTCATCCTTAGCTGGTCTCACCTCGGTGTCCTCGCGCCGACGTCTCTCTCCTTTCTGCGGCCCTCCCCACGATGGTCTCTCCGGCTCCCGGTGAGCCGATGCTCTCAACAGCTCAACCTCGCTCCCGAGAGGTTCCACATCTGCACATACAAACAACCAAACGATAGTATCAACATATATACAAAATACACATGTCATGCTATCTCAAAAATCAACATATCAAAATCATAAACATACCTCAGTGATCAAACACCTTCCCTGGAGGTAACACCATGTTGGGATCACCCTAGAAGTCAACACCAGTATAAGGATACTACAGTAT
>JASDQU011026196.1:4991-23107 GCA_032191745.1 Picea mariana
AACATTTTTGCAACTCCGAGCACTATTTCTACAACTCTGGAACATTTTTGCAACTCCGAGCATTGTTGCTACAACTCTGAACATTGTTGCAACTTGGGATCATTGATACTGCAATTTTGGTTTGGTGATACAACTCGTGTTGCAACTCCCACGCGGTTGTTTCAACTCCTTACAGTAGTTGCTGCAACTCGCCAGGGAAAATTCTGTGTTGCAACTTGTTGCAATCTAGGGAATGTTACCAGTACTCCATCACATAAGTAACATAGAGATTACATACATACATCCATAAGTAAAGACATACACAAAGTAGTGGAAGCCCAAGAATCAGTACTTTATTATATATGTGTCAATAAAACACAACAAAGACACTTTCCTTGATACATGGTCCTATATTTATACATACATATTCAGTTACCAGGCAGTTGTAACTACTTAACTGCCTAGGTCGGTCGGCTTAACAGACACTCTGACCGACTTGCATTTCTGACTTTGACACTCAACCGACAAATTCTTTGTCGATTTTCGGGTCTATTCGACGGAGATGACTATCCCCTTACAACATATCCCCCACCTCAATTCCTTACTCATATCAAGAAAGAGGGAAAGTATGACAAACTTACGAAATGTTTCTACTAAACCCTTCTTCTAAAGCTATTACAAAATGAGAATCAGACATAGAGGGAAGAAATGAAATAGTGAAGTTATGGTCAAGTTTATTTGCTTGTTGAGTCGAAGATGTTTTGTAAGTGCAAGTAGACTATTCCTTTAGTGTCACTTCTGATTTTTTTGTTAGTCGAATGCCGAAGTTTGGCAGCATCCCTGACTTTGAGTCCATAGTTAGTTTTTCTTCTCACACAAAAGTGTTACTTGAAACGATATTTTCACATTTTCTTTCCGCGCTCTATTCAAGTAACATGAATTGGACTATGAATTCCCTAACCAATCTTATGGATGACTCTTGAATGCTCCCCTCTGTTAATCTATGATCGTTATATGAGTTACCCGCCTGATGTTTTTATGTCGACATTTTTTATGTTGTCGATTTTTATTGGTCGATAATCTTGGTAATTACTCTGTCAGTCTGTCGATTGAACGAGGAATGGCATTCAACTACATCCCCATATTTAACAAAAATACTTATTAGTCATTATGTTTATCCACGCTTGTTTGAGTCGAATTTTCTACTCTCACTTGATGGAGGTATTCCTCATTCAATCAATTATCGTCTAACAAGTATTTGTCGTAAATCCGGGGATGTAGTTGAATGTCGTTCTTTTCTAACTTTTTCTAAGGTTCTGCAACTCGACCAAGGACTTATTTCTCTCTCCATTCTTCTCTTTGTCAATTTTCAAAAAGCTTTGTAGGATGGGACTCCTTTAATACTTGATTTTCCTGTAGCAGTTTTTCCTACTTGAATTCTTTCAGCTAAATTTAGTTGATTAGCGTAATGAGATTTTTAATTAATTAGAAAGTTATTAATTTACATTTTTTGACTTCGACCAGAATGTTACATACAATCTTTTAGTCTAGTCGGTCCCTATTGGCATCAATTTACTGAAGCTTTTTCCAACAGGGCTCCTTATTGTTGTGTGTTGTATTTCTTTAAATGAGCTCCATTAATTAATTTTTTAAATGGATGGCCCAACAAAGTTTGTAATTGTATTGTTCTCATTGGTCGGATGTCTTCTATAATGTATGGTCCTATCCATGTTGTTTCTAACTTTTTGGGTTTACCTTTGACTCGAATGTCATATAACAAGACCAAATATCCATTATTTATGTCCTTCTTCTTTAAATGGTGATCATGTCATTCTTTATATTGTTGCTTCTGGACTTCCTGATGGTGTATTGATATCAACCTTCCTTCTTCAAGTTTGTTCAATTGGTAAGGTCTATCATCCAAATGTCCCCCCTGGTCGAATTCGGCAACAGATGCCACCTTTTCTGAGTTGGCCCAGAAATGGAGTGGGATCACAACTTCTTTTCCATAGATCAATTTAAAAATGGTATGGCCAATCGATCCCTTGTATGCAGACCTATATTCCCATAGAATTATAGGAACTTTATCATCCCATTCATTGTTGTTGATTCCACAATTTTTTGTAAGTCTCTTGTGTAATGTTTTATTGAATGATTCGACAATGCCATTTTCTTGAGGATGTTATGCAGTTGTTCTTGTATGGTCGATGAGAAATTTCTTGAGAAGGGATAGGATTGTCTCATTTACAAAGTGCATCCCTTGATCGTTGATTAGTGTTACTAGACATCCAAATCTTGTTATTGTTTTCTCATAGATGAATTTTGTTGCAACTTCTTTGGTAGAGGACTTGACTGGCTTTGTTTCTATCCACTTTGTTATATACTCGACTGCAGTAATAATGTACTTTGCACCTGTTATTTTTTCTCTTTGTGGAAAGGGTCTGACAAAGTCGATGGCCTAAATTTCAAATGGTAAGCTAGAATTTTTTTCACACAGGGGTCGACCCACTTTCTGGCATTTGTCACATTTTTTCACTTGATCCCGACAATATTTGTGCAGGGTCAACCACCACAAACCTGCTTGAAGTATTTTTTTGTGTTTTCGTGTCAGCCTGGAAGTGACCTCCAGTCGATCCTGCATGTGCTTCATCGATTATGGTTTCTCATTCATGTTCAAAAACACATCTCCTCAAGACGTCATTGGGTCCTATTTTATATAGATATACATTCATGATAGTGAATGGTGTTGATTTTAAAGCTAAAACCTTATTTTTGTTTGCAGGGAGATCTTCAGGTGTTTTCCCCTCTTCTAAAAAAATTGTTATTTCTTCAAGATATTTTGCGCCTGCTTCAATGCGAAACAATTGTGTTTCTAGTAGGTTGTCTTCTATGTCAGTCAAGTCCTCACTCATTTCTATTCAAGAAAGGTGGTCGGGTTGAATGTTCTTTTTTCCTAGACAAATTGTTACTTCAAATTTGAATTCTTGGAATAACAATAGCCAATGACATATTTTCCCTTGATGCATTGGTTTTTTAACTAGATACTTCAGGGGCTGGTGATCTATAAAAAAATGTAAACAGGTTCATGAGTAAGTAATGTCAAATTTTTTGCAATGCAAAGATCATCAACATGGCTTCTATTTCTATAATTTTTTTCTACTTTATTTAGCTTTCGACTGGCATAAGAATTAGGATAGTGTTGAGCACTCAACACACCCTAAAAAATCCTTATCAAAATTTTGTCACTTTTTGGGTACCACTTGT
Source organism: Picea mariana (assembly GCA_032191745.1). Taxonomy (NCBI): domain Eukaryota; kingdom Viridiplantae; phylum Streptophyta; class Pinopsida; order Pinales; family Pinaceae; genus Picea; species Picea mariana. The sequence goes on from JASDQU011026196.1 coordinate 8,235, forward strand.
TTTCTGCACTGTCTAACTCGATTTCATTTTGGGAAATGTTTTGTATTTATTTATTATCATGACTCTCATAACCTATTTGGGTTTTTTTTTAACTTATGAAACACCATGACTAAAAGGCCTTAACACTTGAATTAAGAATCAACAACCAAACACTGCACCTAACACGCTCAGGTTCGACATCGAAAAGAATTCAAGTAAAGGAACCACTCAGAAAACAACAGTCGTCAAGCATCGATCTTCATCGGTAGAAGGCAGAAGGAATTTTTGGTTTGCGTAAGATTTTTGCATAAAGGCTCGAGAAATGGTTGATCCCCTTCGGCATTGGTAAAATACGAGGAGGATAGACGTTAACAGATGAAGAAAAGAAATCGTCGTTATTTGATGCCTGACGCACTTTATCGGGATCGGTGAAAATACAGAAGGATCACAACAAACATTTTGACCATGATAAAGTTATTGCCGATCCCTGATGCGTTTTTGGCATTGGGACTTTTTCGAGGGAGCCAATCCAAGAGTTCTTGTGTAGGTTTATCGTCGATTGTCGATCCTTGACACTTTTTGGCATCGACAAGCTAGGATTTGGTTTTAGAACGAATAGCTTCGGGAAAGTCCCAAATCCAATTAATACGAGAGAATTAAGTCACTGGTCTTGAATACCACATGTCTATACCAGGTAAGAGGGTCGTACGGTCTATTTCTATCCCGATTCATTCTTAGTTCCCTGGGTCCTGGTCACACCTTCAAGTCAGCTTTGTTGTGTCAGCACTATACGGTAATATCGATCGGCATCAAATCTTTTGCAGAAGGATATCAAAAAAAAAATTTCATAGCACAATCTCGATCCCTGATCCACCATTGAAAGAGCGACACGACGGGACATTTTCAGTGTTAGATATGATCAGATTTTGGACATTTAAGGAGCTAATTAATACTCGATCCCACATTAGCTTCTACCTTGTGCGCCAATTAAAACAACATTTTTGAAATCATTGATGGACCACATCACCACTCGTGCCTCTGCCATCAACCCATGATGAATTCAAGTTCTAACTCCTCTAAATATTTGGTGGCAGATTTATTGAAATTTTGCTCATAACCTGAATTGAATGGCTAATGTGACATGATAAGATATTCTCTGTTTAAGTCCCTTGAACCATTGTGAAAAAATTCATTATGGGAATAAGATAATTTTGGAGCGTCCGAAGGAGAAAACCGAGCAACTCAAAGACTATACTGACCCTCATGATTATCAAAAACCAGGTTTAAAAAGCTTCATAGGTATGTATCCAAGTCTGTCAATTTGTTGGTTATAATTTACATGTGTTCGTCCAGTTTTTTTTACACAGTCTCTAAACTCTGCTTAAGTTGTAGGAACAATGTCGCCAAGAAATCCAACCACCAAACACTCGACGAGAGCACAAACACTAAAAGAACCATAGATAGGCGAAGGTTCTTCTCCAGGGACCACAAGGCAATTGGAGACTGGAGTACACCCCTAGACCATAGCCTGTCGTCAATACAACAACAAAGAAATTTTGACCTAGCCTTCAGCCTTTGGCGATACAGAGGAAAGCACCAAATCCAAGGTAGCGCTCCCACATTGCGGGGATATATTCAACAGGATTAGCAGAGAAGAATACCCAGAGTATATCCCACACAGTGACCCAGACGTAAGGGCACTCGATGATCAGGTGTTCCCCAACATCCGACGGTCGTATTTACACATGGTGGCGAGTAGAACCCCCATTTTCCCTTGCATAGAGGTCCTAAAGTGGCTCATCGACCACATGGATGGGAAGAAATGTTTGATTAACAATGAGATGGCAGGTGTGTCAGATTTTTCCTCCCGACAAAGGTCCAAAAATACTACAAGTTCAGGGACCCAGAGGAGCAACTCAACACGGACTTCGTGGTGAAGTTCTATGAATTCCATGACACCAGCTGGTTTATGGCCTCATGGTGGAGGGAAGACAATAAATTCACCAATCAAAGCAGTGGATGGTACAGGAAAATCAACCTGAGGGAGCCATACATCTATTTGATGGCTCTCATCTGTCGGCTATATGGAGAAAAGGATTGCTTCAAGTTTTCTAAAGCATGGATGCCTTTGGCATACATAGTTGCAATCCTCTGGAAAAGTTTCAACTGGGGAGAAATAATCTCCAAACAACTAAGCATATGTGTGTAGTAGTCTCGAACGCTGAAGGAAGGAGAGGCACCAAATTTCTACATGGCCTCATACCTGCTCGATGTCATGTGCACTAGGAATGTCTTCGTCAACATAAATTTGAGCTGGCATGTTGCAAATCTCTCGATCCATGTCCACTTCAGCGTGCTATGGGAAAACAAGTACAATAAATCTTATTCCCTCATCTGTGATGAATTCATCACTTGTATTTATTTTATTCTTTTTAAGAAGGAATGCCCAAGGCTATTAGCAGAAGCCAAGAAAATGATAGCCAAGGTAGGCCATTGGTACTTGGATGAGCGTGCAACCTACATCAGGGTGTTTAGGGCCATCGAAGCATCACATCTCCCGGACCTCTTAGAGATGACAAGGGTTCCTATCGACAACCCAATCGAAAGTCAGGAAGGACCAAGTGACCCAGAGCCGATACAAATTGAAGAAACCACCGAGTCAGATAACCTTGAATTTTCAACGCCACAGACTGGATCACCAGGGGATGTTTCGGCTCAAGCCGAGATAGAAAGGACACCAAAAAACATGTTCGATATAATAACCATATACAATGATGAGGAGATATCATAGGTGTCTCTGGTCACTCCAGTGAGAATCACAGGGGAAACAAAACCTGAGAAAGCATCTGCCCCGGGTCCCGATGCTCCAAGTCAGAGCAGTCCAAAGAACGATTATGAGGTAGAAATTGTCTTGGACGTTGATCCACTCGATACACTGAGAATCCCAATGGACAACTCGAGGTATGAGCTAGGATCGGGTGAACAAGGGGAATAAATTCCATAGCAAGAAATCGGCATCTTGACAACTGATTATCAAGTAAGTACCGATCTTTCCCCTGATTCATCAATTTTGTCTAGTACTTTACCTCCCAATGAGAAACAACTAGAGGCCAAACTTTTGGGACATACAGGAGAGGTTCAAGAACCCAGTCTTGAACAAATATACACATTTGGAAGCATGGGAAACATTCTTACTTGGGGAGAGCAACAAATCCCCGAACATGTGGATGAGGTCGTCGATATACAAGCCATCGCCTACGACCTAAAGAGGAAATCCATCATGAAGAGAACCACTAAGAGGAGGAGGCTTACTCTGGACATTTCCATTCTCATCACCACGGAGGAAAAGTTGATCAGTACAAAGCATGCCAAGATGTCCGAGCTCATTAGCGCAGGGATGGCAATCACATATGCCACACTGGATAGAGAAAGGAAAGATGAAGAAGAGTTGGCCATTGTGCTAAAGGATTTAGAGCATCTACGCCATTTGGAGAAATATTATCATAACTCTACACAGGCCACGGTGTTCTTCAGAAGCGAGTTCCAGGATGCCCACAGTAAATTCACGAATGAGAGGCACCTTTTCACTGCAGGGATAGTCGATTTCCAAGAAGACACCTTTATCGAGCTGGCAACGTGCAAGGACATGGAAAGGTGGTATTATAAACCCCACTAAGTGGTGGAAAGAATTGATTACATCGACATGGTTCAAAAGGGTTGAGACACCAAAGAGCATGGCATTCGGGTACTAAGGGACAGAAGCATTGACCATATAAGGAAATTGGTTGAATACTAGGTGAAGATGGCCCAAGAACCTCACCAGGAGATCCAAGAGAAATGGGTTGATTGCAAAAGGAGATGGACCAATATCAATTGGGTGATGAGAGACATTGGTCTCCCAAAATTCGGCATACCTGGAAACTTTGTCGACTTGCATGACATAGTCAAACTACATACAGAACAAGACTCATTGTGGACTATGAAGATAGAAAAAGTGGAGAACATGGTGCTAGGTCAAGTACAGCAATTCATGGAGCACCCGATCAAGGATCAGATAGTGAAGTTAAGTGTTAAAGTAGTCAAGTATCGAGAATGGGCAGTGGAAATAAAGGAGATCCTTTCAACCCCAATGGACGAACACAGATTCTTGTATGCCAACACATGAGAGGAACTCTTTGTCAAATGGTTGGAGTATGAGAAGAGTAATCCACTAAATTGAAACCATTTGATGACTCTTAGAAGACTGAGAGATGAAAGAACCATGTGGAGATGTTTTGTTTTACTTAGCTTGCACTTTTGATATTTAATTTTAGTTAATAATTTGTTATAAATAAGAGGATCAACCTATTAGAAGAGGTCGGTGGTTTTGGCAAATACCCTCATTTTTGGAATTGTAAAGAACTATTTTGGAACTAACTTAATTCAGAAGTCATGTTTACGACCAAAGACAAGTTTCTATTTTTCATCAAAGGCGTGTGTGATTAGATCATAAGGTGGAATTACTTTTGACTTTATCACATGCATGGATTTTGTAATGAGTAAGGATTTATGAATCTGTTGATAAGTTATATGATTCAATATTTTTATAATTCTTGTCTCTAATGATTTAAAACAAATCGTTGTGTTAATGTGTGATTATTGATTAGAGCTAAGGAAACTATTTTTCTTGCCATCATTTTATTGCATGTATGTTCTCTTCTGATAAATTGTATCTCAATAAATAATTGAAATACCCGCAAGTTGATGTATTAGTACTAGGCTTCTCATAGGTGTAAGAATCATTGTCTGCGTGCTTGAGCACAAGTTTTATCTCGAGCTCAGCCTTCTTTAGTAGTTAAGCTTTCCCCTTTGTTACCCAGTTGGTTTATACCAGCACATATCTTGTATCAGACCCACCTATAAGAGAAAATACAAAAAAAAGAGACCATTCAAACTGAAGGAGGATTTTTTGCGAGAAGATATCTTGTAAGTCACTATGTAAATTCCATTGATTAATTGGTTAGATTGTGAGATCTGGAGAACCATTCCACTATCAAATGTTGCAGAGTCTAATTGGGCCTCGGTGGCACGTTTTCTCCCTACTATTGAGTTAAAGGGATTTAGGGCCCCTCAACAGATAGTCGATTGTGTCATCATATGGTTGTGTGAGAACCAACCCAACAACAACGTTTGATGAATAGAAATGTACATGGAATATTCTCGACCAGTCGAGGAATTTAAGTATGGGGGCTTCGATAAAAAAAATTCTTTAATAATTCAAATGATTCTTGGAAGTCTTGGCTCCATCTGAATTTGAATTCTTTCTAGAGTAATTCTTCCATGGGAAAAGTAATGTCTAAATAATGGTGTATGAACTTCCTATAATATCCAATATTCCTGTTGGTCTTGAGATTAAACTTAAGGCTCAAAGGATAATGTCAGGCATCAGGAAAGTTCAAGAGATTGAAATGTTTTTTCTACCTTAGTTATATGAGAAAAATTCCTTAAATGAAATGAGCAGTATAGTAGTACAGAGGTCGTATTTCGTGTCTGAGTCAAAATTGTAATATCTGAATGGAGTGAGAGAGAAATACAAAAATGTAAAACAAAGCAAGGCATCAATTATTGAAGAGTCCCACCTTGTTGTAGTAGAAGAAAATAGATAGTGTAACCTTGAATAAAGTATAAAATACATGAATCCACACAGCAAGAAGGTCTTGATTTACTCACAGTAAATGCAGAGGAAAAGTTGCTTACTTAATAAATTACTGATGCAATACGATTATAGTAGTTGTTGTACTAAACTGAAATCAAACATTTATCAAGGAAATGTTTAAAGAAATGTTGAGATATGGAAAAATAGAAGAAGCACATAACCCAGATTAAACAAAACTTGGAATCTCTGTCTGCACTTGTATTAATACTCAATAAGGAGAGTTTTCTCTGTTGCAATCGGCAAGAAGAAGCCCTTTGATAGATCTTGAATCTATCTATTTATAAAAACTCTCTCAACTCAAAATGGTTGGACTTCTTGTAACTAAAATAGCAAATATTTTTTAATAAGGCAACAAAATGTAAAATCTGAAGGGTTACACCAATGTTCTCCTTGTCCTCTTTGTCTATCGACAGGGATGTTTCTTTTCCTCATTCTTTAGCCAGGATATATCTTGTCATCTAATCTTCTTGATACCTTAACACAACGTTATGGTCATCATAGTTTGTTTCCATTTTTCCTTTCGGCTATACCAGTCATGTGATGTCACTTTCTTACTTGTTTCCTGATCTGCTTGCTTTCCCATATTCAACACATTGGACACATTTAATCGCTAACTTCACCACCAACCCTAAGGGATCAATTGTTTCATTCACCTCAAAAGTGTATATCTTCCTCTCTACATGAGGCAACTTTTCTTGTATCCCTTTCACCCCTTGAGATATGGCCTACAATTTCAAACTTGGATTTAATATCCATCTATTTATTTGAATGAGATCAATCTGGATCAATTTTTGAATGGCCATCAGAGCTTCTTCTTTGTTGGTTCTGGAATTATATTGGTTCTTTTCTATATCAATTTGTCACGGGGCTTTGGAGATGGCATTCCNGGATTTTTTTAGGGAAACATCTACTACCTGGTAAAATTTTTGGATGGCTTCCACTTTTGTAAAAATATCGTGTTGGGCTTCTTCTAGTTTTTCATTTATTTCTATTGCTTGAGCCTGGAAAGTTGATATCTCTATTGATGTACTTTCAGTCAACTCCAACTTAGCTTGCAATTGTTTTATTAGTTTAGCATGTTGGGTGATCAATCCTTGATTTTCCTGTGAATTCCTTTGGAGCTCATCAAAGTTGGATTGGAGTTGTTGAATTTTATGTTTATCATATGCTCTAATTTGCTCGAAGTCTCAATTCATCCTGTTTTGAATAGTCTGATCATTCGTTTGTATTTTCTTTTGAAGTTGTTATACCAATTGGTTCCTCTGTTTTAACTGCTCGTCCAGATTTTCTACAGACCATTGATTAGTTGTGGCAAAGGCACCTAATGAAGATGCCATTTCCTTAGCGAATTTTGAATCATCTCAGCCCTGTCCATCATACACCATTCTCTGTATTTTGACTATTGCACCATTTTTTATGCGTTTCTCATTTAACGATGGCCCTCCTCTTCTTGTTGAAAAATAATTCTGAAGGAGGCATTTCTTCGACTGAAATTGGGGTAAGATCATCTATAAAGATGACTTCGGAACTGAGATTTCTGAAACTTGACTACAATGGTGTCAATGAAATAATGGGGTTACCTATCTCTGTGGAAGGTTGTTTCTCAGCAGAGTTAGCCACAGAGGTGGTTGGTGTAGAAGGTGATGTATCCTGTCCTCGTTTCATAAAGGCTTCAAGCTGAGCCTTTACCTGAGGGCCTAGTGGAGTTGATACTAAACCTTCCAATTCCTCAATTAAGACTTCAGTGTCTTTTGGATTTTCTTTAGTTTCCTATTTTCCAAAGCTCCCTGTCTCAAAAAAAAAAAGGTACAGTCTCCTGTGTAGACGAAGGGGCTATCGACTCTCCCTATAGTACCTTCAGTAAGCTATTATGTCTGTTCTTTTGGAAACTAAAGAAGTTGGCCTGTTGATCTGGGGACAAATTTTGGACTATGTTCAGTACTTACTCATATGACCTGCCCCCCTGAATATTTCATCATGTGGGGAATTATCGTGCATATAATTCTTTAAGTTGTATTGAGCCAGGTGGTTTTCCACAATTTTCTGTGGATCATGCCTTTTAAACTCGATTTCAACCAACTTGACATCCTCCAGAGTTGCAGCCTCTACTTTAGAATGACTGAAGTCTAACAATGAAAACATACCAACCTGAAGAGGGAAGGTTGGCCATACCTTTTTCTGTGCAGCTTTCAGTTCCTTGATGATGCCCCCTGTCATGGTTTGATAAGCCACTTCTTGACATACCAACCAATCTGGTAAAAACTTCGGGAGAGCATGGGGGGGACCGAGCAACCGAAAACCCTGATGTAGGAAAATTTTTCTTTGATGTACCAGTCTATTATTTTGCCTAGGTTTCCCATGATTCTATCTGAAATCCGAGGGGGTGGGAAACCATATAAAGCTATATGAATGGGCACCACTACATGATGGCAGATTTTGTAGAAGAAATATTTGGCCTTTTCCTCCCACAGTTTGGAATGGTAAAATTGTATGGGTTCGGCACTGGTTGGAGTCCATCTCCAATTCATTAGTGGGAAAGGGGTTATGAAGCATATGGAATCCATAATATATGCATACATGTAGAAAGGGGTAGATTGTCCCTTTGATTTAGCCAGCTAGTATTCAGTGATTTTCTTGGCCAGATTATCTGATAACATCTTGGCCCAGTTGAAAGAGTAGCCCTCGAACACTTCGTGCATAATTGGCACCCATGCTATCAGGAAGTGAGTGGAGTTATTCTTTTCGAATATCCTACAGATCATCAGAGCTATGTAAATCATATGGGTATCTGACGATGTTGTGGCATAAATTCCATGAACGTTAGCTCTGAACTTTTTCGGGTGCCCCCACCAGGGCTTGATTATATCTGGATAGGTTTTATCATATTGTATACACTCATGTTTTTCAAACTTCAACAGGAATGCAGCATTGTGATTATATTTAAATTTTGGGAATATCTTATACATTACTTGTGTGTGTTTTGGTCGAAAGGACCCAACAACAACCTTTTCAGAGTTGTAAATGCTCCTGGTTTGAATATCGACATTTTCTAGGGCCTAGCCTATCATGTCGTTATACAGCATGAGTCTCAGTCGTGCAACTATTTTGTGTAGATCTTACTGAGCTATATCCCTGAGTTTAGTTGGATGAGTTTCGCTCACTTCGTCGCCTGAATCCTCTAGGAAATTAATAATCTCATGCTCTAGAATATCAAACACCTGTGTCCAAGATTTCACAGTGTCAATGGTTCTCGGTGAGGTATCCGACAGAACATCCTCATTTGGATTTGCACTTTCACCATATTCTTTAGCCATCTTTCGTGGTGCCATGATATTGATAAAATCGGAACGGGGTTACCTGTTACAAGGGGATGAGTGAGCTTCTTAGTTGGCTAAAACTTACTATTCTGCGAGAATGAAAAATAGAATTCAAAATCAAGCATTCTTATTCACCTCAGGCGCATTGATTTGAGTACATATTTACTGACAGCAAATTTATTAACCTTAATGAAAAATTATATCTAGCAATCCGCAATCCACGTTAAAATTCATTACCGTTGGTTTATGATAAATTTCATCAATATTGGTGGTTCACGATCGGGAGTTTTGGATGAAACAAATTTGAAATTTTCCAAACGTGAATCTGTGAAAGGTTAATTACTAGATAATCTTGTTTAAAACATTAATTAATCATGTTTAACTATAAGTGATTTCGGGTATTCAAACTTTTGGATTTTTCAAAGTAGCTTGATTCTTTAACAATCAGGCATCTCCAAAACTCGAGGAAAAAGGAGATAGTTCGATCAACGGGGGAACTTTATCAATGGCGGATATCATGTGCACCTTATGATTAGCAGTAAATTTGATTTAAACCTTTGAAAGTTGATTTCTGAGTTAATGTTTAGCAAAGATGAAGTTCGAGAAAGTAAAGTTCAAGGCTTAGGATTATATGTGTTCCAACATAGGTTCCATCTGGGGATCACGTCTCCCTGCGAGGCATGGAATAACAGTAGAACAAGTGCCTTTATTGGGTAAATGGAGTCATCGTTGTACCTCTGGGAAACACCTTTGCGGAAAAATTGTACAGAGAAAAAATGGACTTCAGTCACGTCTCAGAAAACCTTCAAAACACAATCAATTACTGATCTCAAGTTAGGCTATTAATAGTTTCCTTTTCCTAAAACTAAGTGTGGATTTGTTTAAGATAATCAAAACAACTTTAATAGAACTATTGGACTTTGGTTGATTTCGTCTGCATCAAGGCAAAGTAATTTTGACAATTTATTCAGGGAATCCCTTATCGGTTTAGAATGTGAATGTTACCGGGAAGAGAACCAAATACCAGAGTATGTTGATACATGTATGACAACATTATAGATATCATAGATATTTCTTCATTGCCAGCTAGTCTGTTCAGTACCCCGGTGAGGTTATCTACGTCTCCCATTGAATTTCCTTTCACCACTTCAATTAGCATTTTTGCATTTTATTGAGATGAGGGCAATCATTTCATGAATTTTCTTTCATCATCTCTTTTGGAAAAAATGGGGGCAATCATTTTTATGAATTTCCTTTCACCATTTGTCTTGGACTAGATGGGGGAAATCGATTTACGAATTTCCTTTCACCATCCGTCTCATATTTTTTATAATTTTGAAGTGGGGGGCAATCAATTTGTATGTATCATACAGGGATGATATATGCTTAATATTTGACAATGAAGGTCTGTCAACCATTTTTTATTATACTCTAGACTAAATCTCTCCCGATCTTCAATACATATTTTCCTATAGGGAAGAATTTATGGGGCATTTTCATTTTCCAGGGATTAGCCTTGAGCAAATTAATCAGTTAAAATTTGTTAGAAAAGCTAAATTTATCAGGATTATCCTAGACATAGTTTATTTTAGTTAAAATGGGAGGAACGTAAATATTTTCACCTAATCTCGTTTTGAAGATATGCTTTTAAGTTTTTTGAGTCAAGCCGACATTCTTTCTTTCTATGAAGACTCAAAGCCAGGTAGTGAAAAATAGAATAGAGTAAAAGCTCAAAGATAGGAAAAATGAAACAGGGAGAGGACTCATATGATCTGACGCAAAAGAATCTCATTTCCACACATTTTGCTTCTCGATTATCCATCATCTCTTTTTAAGCCCTTTTTATTCTTATTTTCTTTCCCTTTTATTTCAACTTGTTGTTTTATTTTCACATTGACTCGGAAGCCTGCAAATTTTCTGACCTTTGATCAGGTGATTATATTTACATGAGTAAAACCTTGTTTATATCCGCTAAGATTTCCTTTAGTATTTTAGCTTGAACAATAAGCATAGAAGTTCATACCTAGGATTTCATTTACATTTTCAATCAAACCAATTATTAATTCATCACCTGTTTTGCGAAAAGAAAATTTATTGAAACTGAACATTGGACTCTGATACCTCCTTTTTTATCATCCGATAATAAGTATTCTACAAAAAAGAAAAATTCATAAATTTCTGCAAAATAGAAATTATATGCAGCACAGATATTTTATATTTTGTTTTTATGATATTGAATAAAACTTGGTTTATTTACAACGTAGAAGTAAAATTTTTAAATATCCTACGAAGGAAAATGAAATTTCAAATTTAAACAAAAAACCAAACCAGTATATACAATGGTAATGTAAAACATGATTATTGCATAAAATGTTTTAGATAGCGCCCGTTGATAGAGGAATCAAAAGTTTCCCCGTCAATATTTTCTAGTAGGAATGAATTATTTCCCTCTGTAGATGCAATCCTCAGTGGTCCGAACCAGAGATGAACAAACTTGTCGTGTTTTCCTGCATCTTATTTTCTAGCATCCCATTTTAAAACTAGATCACTAGGAAGAAACTCCCTATCTTTCACTTTTTTATCGACAAGGGATTTCATATTGTCTTGGCATTTTTGAATTCTGTCATCAACTTCGGCCCTGTTTTGTTGGACTTTGATTATTTGTTTTATCATCCTCATTATGTCATTTGGCTCTTTTTGTGCGTCTTTCCACAACTTCATTACTGGAAGAGAGAGATTGATAGGAAGGACAACATCAGTACCATAAACCATTTGGAAAAGGGACATACCTATTGATTTCTTAGTGTCGATTCAGTTTGCCCATAAGGCGTACTTTAGGTGAATGTGCCAAGACTTCTTATTTTTTGTCAACACTTTCTTGATTATATTCATCAAACTCTTGTTGGACGATTCAGGCAACCCATTTCCTTGAGGATAATAGGTTGTAGAATGTCCTAACAAAATGTTATATTTTTGAAAAAAATTTACCATTGCCATTGATTTGAAAGCTTGGGCGTTGTCCGTGACTATTTTTCGAGCACAACCAAACCTTGATAGGATGTTCTCTTCCAAGAAGTTTATTACCACCGATTCAGTGGCATTCCAGGTTGGAATGGCTTGAACCCATTTCGTGAAATAATCGGTAGCAGTTAAAATCCATTTATGTTGGGTGCTTGATTATGGGTGGATTTCTCTGATGAAGTCCAGACCCCATTGTTGAAAAGGAGCATATGTTTTGACTGGGACTAAAGGTAGTGCGGGGATATTTTTCTTACAAGAGAACAATTGGCAAGGGTTGCAGGCTCTGACCTTAGCATTCACATCGGCGAATAACTTTGGCCAATAATATTCGTCTCTTAGAATCGTGTAGGTCGTTTCCCTCCAGGCGTGATGTCCTCCACACACTCCTTCATGAAATTCATTTATGACATTCTCTGTTTCAGGTTTTGTCAAATAGCGTAGCAAGAAACCTAGAGGATATTTCTAGTACAGTTGACCTTCAATAATACAGTATTTAACTGCATGTAACTTCAACGTTCTTTCTTTGGATGAATTCATGTCACTCGGGCACTGAAGGGTGAGGAGGTATGAAACAATATCACGATACTAATCAGAGAAATAAAATTTGTCTTCGATCTAGATGATAGGGGTTTTATCATCAAGTTCCTCTATGTCTGGGATATATTCATGTGATTCCAGGTGGTTTATCCCGAGTGCTCTGAAATTTGATTCTGCTAACAATTTTGCCAGGCCCTGACCTTTGACTAGCTTGGTCGGTTTTACTTCAATATCGAATTCCTGAATTTTGGCTAACCATCGACCTCTCATGCCATCATTGTCTGGTTGTACCAAGATATCTTTGACAGATCTTGTAGGCACATAAGCGATTATTTTAGAATGCAGTACATATGTCTAGAATGCTTTGAGAGCTTTTACCATCGCATAAGCTTGTTTTTCCAGTATATCATATCGTAATTCGATGTCCCTGAGACTATTACTGAAAAAAGCAATCGATTTCTCGAAACCTTATTCATTCTTTTGCAAGAGTACCACTGCGATAGTATGTTCATATGAGAAAGAAAAGATCAGAAATTCCTTAGTATAGTCTGGACTAGCTAACACTGGGGCTTCGCTGATAGATTTCTTAACCCGCTCAAATGATTCTTTTTCTTCGGTAGTCCATTTCATCTCACTGTCTTTCTTCAACATATCCGTGATGAGTTTGACAATTTCAACAAAGTTAGGGATAAATCTTCTCAAAAAAATTATCTTCCCTAAAAAAGACTAGATTTATTTCTTATTTTTAGGAATGTTTATTGTGTCAATAGCCTCGATTTGCTTGGGGTCAACCTTGATACCATCCTTTGAAACTATATGACCTAGAAGTTTTCCTTCTTGCATAGCAAACTGTGACTTTTTAGAATTAAACGACAAACCGAACTTTCTACAGTTCTTGAAGGTTTGTTTGAGATGAACCAAATGTTATGCATCAGAATTGGAGAAGATTGTTAGATCATATAAGTAAATAACCACAAATTTATGTCTCTCACAAATTAAATCTATATCCATATCTCTTTGGAAAGTGGCCCCTGCATTCATCAAACCAAATGGCATTTTATCATACATGAAAGTTCCCCACAGAGTAGTGAATGTATTTTTATCTTTATCATCTTTGTGGACAGCAATTTGGTTATAACCGGAGAAATCGTCAATAATCAACAATATGTTAGCTCCAACTACTTTTTCCAAGACATGATCCATTTTTGGCAGTGGGTAGTTGTCCTTCAAGGATGATCAGTTCAAATTCCTGAAATCTACGCAAAGCCTTATTTCTCCACTTTTCTTCCTGGGGGGTACCAAATTTGCTACCCATTCAGAATACCTGAGTGGGATGATAATTTTTGTGTCGACAAGCTTCTTGACCTCTCTTTCTATTACAGGTAAGAGGATAAGATTTATCTGTCTCTTATTTTTCCTGAAAGGTTTGATACCATGCTTCAAAGGAATCTTATGTTCAATTACAGAGGTGTCGTAAGTTCTTAAATCGTCATAGGACCCTACAAAGACATCTTTATATTGTTTAATAAGTTCAACGTACTTATTTTTTACTTGGGTTGGGAGATATTTAGATAATTTGACCAATTTTGGATCTTCTTTAGTTCCTATATTACAGTCTTCAACCTCTTCAGGCTAAGGTCGTAAGGTAGATTTTAAGGGTATATCATCTTGGTCAAACAATCTCTCTAAAGGTATCAGACCCCTAGGGATCTGATTGTTCTTAAGCACAAGCATTCGATGATTTCAATATTATCCTGGAAATTTTCATGATCTTCACCTTCCTGCATGATCTAGATAGGATCGTTCTGATTTTCTTGATCTATATGAGTCTAAGAGAAGTCATCAACCATTTCTAGGAACTGTTTAATATGTTCGTCATCTTCAAAGACCTACATTATTTGGAATTTAAGGTATGTGTCTCATTTCTATATGATATTTCAGTTTTAGGATCATAGGCGGCACAAACGTCGTAGTTTCTTTGGCTAAAGAATATGCCTGTTGATTTTTCATTCTAGGAATGTAATGAATGTTAAATGACGAGAAGAAATTCTCTATCAAATCCCAGGCGCAGTTTCTATATGACCTTAGCCTTGGATGTTTAGCTTGATATTGTTTCTTTATGTGTTTCACAATAAGCTCTGCATCACCATAAACTATTAGATGTTCAATTTTTAGCTTCCTAACAGTCTACAATCCTAAAACTAGAGCTTTGTATTCACAGACGTTATTTGTATAATCAATTTCCCATTGTAATTTGTATGAAAAGGGGATGACATACTCATCTCTAGGTGCAACAAATAATACTCTATCCCCTGCCCCTTCGC
>JASDQU011026196.1:37981-48046 GCA_032191745.1 Picea mariana
GCCTACATGTACAATTCACTTTGTCATCTTCAAAAATTCATTTCTCCTCAACCATGAGGATCCACGTGACGTGCCACATACCACCGGAAACAACATGATGTATATTATCCATCCATGGGTGTTGTATCTACATGTGCATTTTCCTTCATGTCCAAATAACTTCATCAATCTTGTGGTCCAAAACCCATGACTAGGGTTGACATCAATGACAACAACCAATCTTCCAACACTTTGCCCTTGACAAGTCTTCAAATACTTGGTCATAAGAAATGGAAAAGATGAGGTAATAAGTAATTTAGAATTTTCGAGTATTTTTTAAATTACTCAATTGGAAAGAAACTTCACTCGAAATAAGATAACCCCAATCTATAATTTATTTTTCATGCAAAGCATAATGTGAGGCATATATAACATTTATTGGTACAAATGCAGTAGATTCCAAACCAATGATAAGGGTTAAAAACCATGCAAATTATTTGTATGGGTATTTTAGTGAAGTTACCTCAATACTGGAAACATTGGGGTTACTACTTGGGTCCTCCATATAATTGCTTAGAAACTTATTCCCTCCTTTACTCTTCTTCAGAAATTCATTGACCTCTTCATTTTTAAACTACAAGGTAGGTGTAGGGAGTCATAGAATTCTGGAAAATGATGAAGGATCTAGAGAAGTGGGTTGGTGTCCCTATAATTGAAATATTCTTTTCTCGGAGTTGAACTTATCTGCATACCATTGAACAATTTCTTTGAACTTTGTTACTTCTGGAACGCAACTTTCTAATGCTATACCTGAGGTCCAAATTAATTTTATTTTCTTCTTAGCCGGAGAAAGAGTATTGCAGTAATTGTATTCCCTGGACCATTGAAACTTTTGATCCTCATGGCCAAGTGTGTTTATTGTGTCTCCGCAATTGAACTCTTTTTTCTTACTTGACATTATTTTTCTTCTTTTGGATTTGACAATAGGTGGCGCTATTGTCGATATTTATGGCTTGGCATATTAGTTTTTACTTAATTTCACCATGTATTGACCTGATAATTCAATCAATCATAAATCTTGCTTTTAATGTTTTCAGCTTGCATGAGATTTGAATTTATTGCAATTTTTAATGAATGTTTTGTGAATTTAATATTGGAATTATGCTTACACAAGTGGCAGTTAATGTGGTGGGGACAATAAATGTGATGGGAAGTGGTGATGTGATGTCGTGGTGGATGAAAAATGTTAAGTATGAGAGTGTAAAATGAGGAATGGAAAGTGAAAATTGTATGATGTGGGATTACAGACTTTGAACCTGTAGACCTGTGGACCTACGAACACGGATATGAAAAAAAGTAAGGAGGTTTGCGTCGAAACTAGAAATATGGCTAAGTATTGGAGATAGTCATTTTGTAGATCGGAAAAAGGTTCATTTTGGAGAATATGGGACTTCGTACCTACGAACATGTGAACCTGGAGACTAGAAAAAGGTTATCGGGTGGTAAGTGGCTTGGCATCCACTTTTCATGAAAATTGGCTAAGTGTTGAAGAGTGAAAAAACTATAATTTGGGAAATGAAAGAGTGGGACGTGCATTTTGGGGGACGCGGGATTGCAGACTTTGGACCTGAAAACCTACGGATTTTTGGATCCAATACTTGTGCTACCCCTGCTTCGCATTGCTTGAATTTGGCTAAGTGTTGGAAAGATTTTGATAAAGGAGAAGAAGACTAAAGTGTAAAAAATAAATAAAAACAAAGGAAAAAATCCTATGGAAGGTTAAATGAGAACACAAAATTGATCATGAATGTGGATCGACAACTACCATGGTGAATAAAGTCTTGGGGATCAACGACATATCAGTTCAATCCAAGAGTGATCATGGCCTCTAGGAAATATTCATTGGTGGGGAATATGGAATCCAAATAGGTAGATATATCATATTGTGAAATCAAACCAATAGGTGAAGGAGAGTTGTAACCCATTTTTCCATGTGAGAAGACAATTGAAAATTCTCTGGGCCCAAGGATAAAGAAGGTGGAGCTTGTGGTGAAGGCTTCATCGCAATCGAAGTGGAAACTATAGGAATAGGGAACAAAACCACACATGAAATTTATGGAGGGGGTAAATGGTATGCCCCAAGAAAATTTGATTCGTGAAAGAGACCGATACCAACACCCTAAAGGGTAGGAATGGATTGAGTACCACTTACAAAGGAAAAAATATTGTCAAGATTCATATCTAGTTGGTGGTTATAATACATAAGTTGGTCAATCGTGACCACTATTCCTTCATGGGGAATTGAAAAAGGTAAAAGTATGATGATGTGACTTCCTTCTTGGCATAGATAATTTATCTCAAGTAGTGTGTCATAGTCCAATGGGGAATCCACAACTTATACATCGATTGAGATAGTTTTTCTACCTAATGTTATATGTATGTTGGTCTAAATTCCTCGTGGTTGAAATATCCTACCATCAAATGAAATTAATTTTTTCTTAGATGGAACAAGGTCGGGAAACCTATTTTATTCCAGACTATCAAGGACATAATGCATGATCCCTCATTTATGAGGCACCGATAGATCTTCAAATCATGAAAGCTATTCAGGATTTTAAAAGCCACAAAATGAGGAAGGAATGGGTTTGTGTACCCAAATCAATTGTTATCATCTTAGAGCCTAAAGGTTGAAAACCTCCAATGGTTGACAATAATGCCTTGTGTTGGGAATGGAATATTTGAAGAACTTTTAAAGCAAACATGGTGCAATGTGTTTGGGTTAAATCTATAATAATGTTTTAGTCACAATCATTCCTAGCATGAGGATTGTGCATTATCCATTAAAGGGGTTTGGGCTAATCGAGGTAGTTTTAACCTACAATCAAGTGATTTGTAAATGACCATTTATATTTGGGGGTGTGTTCTCTTTATTGTGGGACTCTTAATAGGGTGTCTAATAGGTGTGAATGAACATTTGAAGATTCACTATGTTTGGCAGTCATACGAATATTGTTGATATGTTCTTATTGCACCTAGAGTATCAATTGTAAAATTTCCTCTCAAGGTCTGTCAGTATCTTTGGTTTATAGAGAGAACCATTTTGAGTTTTATTAAGTCTTATCCCTTTATCTTATAGGATTTTCAAACTCTATGCTCGTAATATGTTCTATAAAAAATCAAAACATAGAGAATTGTTTTTAGTAACGTAGGGTAGGTTTACCTCCATGTGCCTTTCTAATATCATGGTCCAACATCCTACATACCACACCCCACATTGGCCTAATCCCAGACTCCCCACATAAGTGGATATTTCTCGTACCTCTTCCATTTTCCTACATTCTTTTCCTTGTATCCCACACTCCACGTTGTTGGTACAAGCAAAAGTGTGTGGAATTCGCAGTGTGGAATGAGTGCAGGGGAAAAGCATACCCCCATCCTAGCCTCTAATCCCACATATTTATCCTCACTCCTCTCACACATAAATAAAAATGTGTGTCTCACAAAAGGCCTAACTTGTAGATAGAGAGATGAAGACAATTTGAGGTTTTGGAAGACTATTAATTGTTGGTAAGTTGGTTTTCATTGATGTCAACCCTTGGAGAAGTCTGAAATCCCCAAAGGTGTGGTCATGAATCCAAAAGTTGTTTGTAAAAAAAGAGGATGAAGGACAATGCAAATGCATGTAAAACCCTCATGAATGGATAGTCATCATCATGCCATTTCCAATGGTAGGTGGTACACCAGGTGGTTCCTCACGATTGAGGAGATATTCCCTCTTGAAGTTGAAATCCCTGAAGAATGGTTAAGAAGTCCTTAAACAGTTGCAACAAGAAGTTACAAGTCATTAATTAAAGGGTAAAACATTTGTAACAAGAAATAATGAGTTGACCCTAAAAGTTAGGAAGTCCCTAAATGGTTGCAACAATAAGTTACAAGTCATTAATTAAAGGGTAAAACAGTTGTAACAATAAATAATGAGTTGACCCTAAAATCAGGAAAAAGGGTAAAATAGTCATTAATTAAAGGGTAAAATAGTTGTAACAAGAAATAATGAGTTGGCCCTAAAATCAAGAAAAAGGGTAAGATAGTGAACACTTTATCTATTGGAAAATATGACGTAGCGAGGCTGAGGTAAAGTAAAGGGAATGCTTGTTCCAAGTTGTAGCAAGGTATGATGATGCAGCATGGTTGTTACAGGATCTAATGTATGTTTGTATGCATGATTTTGATTGTTATATCTTGATGTTATGGCACATGCTTTGGGCATGTTTTGGAGTTTTGGGCATATGCTTTGAGGCACATATTGGATGTATGGTGATGTTATGGTACATGCTTGAGGCATGTCTTGGTGATGTTGGTATATGTATGAGGCACATCATTGATATTATGGTACTTGCTATTGGCACATCTTATGGTACATGGTTTATGGCATGATTGAAACATATCATGAGTGATATGGTATATGGTTGAGGTACATCTTATGGTATATGGAATTGGTATGACATACACTACAACCCTCCATTTTCTTTTATTTTCATCTTCTTTAGAAAATGGAGCCCCTCATTTTTTAACTTTTTATTTGGCCTCTCTTTGCCTCAAGTCTCTTAGATAAATCATGTACACCTAAAGAAAGCACATGCAAAATAAAGTAATCAAAAATTTTCATTTTTGAGCACGTTAGAAGAAATCGGCTATGTTAGCTCTAACTCCTCTGATTCACATCAGAGGATTTTCTATATTTATCACCATTTCCCTTACCTATCGCACAAGTTGATACTAACCCTTCCAATGTAAATTGAAGGAGATGGTTCCAACTCCTTTGATTCACATCGGAGGAGTTTTCTCCAAGTTTTTTGATGTCATCGGAAGAATTTGAGGAAAGTGCTCTGATGAAAATCAGAGAACTTGCTCTCAAGTCCTCTAATCTTAATTACCTCATCGACTCAGCATTTAATGCTCAAATTTCATTTTCTATTTATACATAAATGGTTTACAGTTTTTTTCGCTCCGTTAAGAAGTTGATGTGAGAAGAGTTTCCTTAAAGACCAAGAGTGCACCAAATCATTGCGTCCAAGCTCATGACTTGTCACTGCCTTCCACGTGGAATTAGTTCAACAGCTACGGGAATCCTCTTTGGATTTATAGAGCTAGGGTGTCTTTCTTGATTACTCTCCTTGCGTACTTTGTTTTCTTTCCTTTCTTTCACTGACCCACTTGGGTTCCCCATTGATATATCATGAGTTCACTCTCAAAGTAGTGTTTACCGAAACATGGTTCACCCTCATACTTTCCCCAAAATAGTGCCTCCGCAGCCTACACAGATGTTGAGCCACCCTTTCTAGCCATCCCTAGTGACGAGAAAATTCCACACAAAACCCAAACCCTGGCACGAGAGTCCCTAAGCCTAATTGAAACCTCATCATCCCTGTAGGTTTTCCATCGGAAGTGATCTTGGTAGCTTCTCTGATGTGGTCAAAAGAGTTCCAAGAAACTCCTCCGAAATTATGACCATCATTAGGGTCACTTAATAATAAATCCTCTGATCATATCATAGGATTTCCCATTAAGTCCTATGATATGATCGAAGGAGTTTCAACTAACTCTGTTGATCCTCATCCTACTTCAAAAGCGCAAAAGTTAACTCCTTCGATGTGTTATAGGAGCAGTTAGAGTTAACTACTTTGATTCACATAGGAGGAGTTGTTACTTAATCTGTCTATCAGAACCTTTTCAAGCAACTTCACATGTGTATCAGAGCAGTTAAGGTTAACTCCTCCAATTTTCATAAGAGGAGTTGTTATTAACTATGTCGGCCGAAACTAATGGACCTCGGAACACTTTGCATGAACTCCGTCGATTTGCGTCGGAGTAGTTAATCTCTAGACCTCCAATTTTGTTTTTTAAGCTCAGTTCCCACCCTTTGCTTCCCAAATTTTCATTAAGCTCCTCAAGCATGTCTACTGTCACTTTGACATCCTCAGATGATATCTCTCTTTCCAATAATGGTCTCGATGGTTCTTCTGGTATTTCAAACTCATTAATTGCATTGAATTGTATGTTATATCCTGATATGTGCACTAAACTCATTTTTTATGGCAAGTTCAAGCATGTCACCTCGAAATAAAAATGCAAGAAAGGTATCTGGATTTGAGACCTATGGTAGTGGAAAACAAGAAAAAGGTGAGCCAGAAATCCTCGAAGCCATGTATGATGATATGTCAGGATTGTTGGAGAAGGACAGAGAAACATTGAAATGGGGAGAAATATATTATATCTTCAAAAAATCTAATTTCTCCACCGAAGATGAAGATCCATATGAGCTTCAAGTGTTCAATAATATCAATAAATATGGTATATTTAGAGTAGCAGCACACCCATCAATATTCCCATGCACGGATTCCATCACATGGATTCTTAAGAACACTGACGTAAGCAATAGATACGTCTACAATGCAAGGAAATAACCCATAGCTTCATTTAGACCCAAGTATTTGGCCAAGGGCTACCATGTTGAGAAAGGGATAAAAAGGTTGGATAGTAAACTCCTCAATGAGTTTGAGTACACACCTAAGGACCTGTTCCTCGTAAAATTGGATACCCCACGAGTTCCTTAAGAATACCCTACCAGTTCTTAGTAGCCATGTTGTGCAGATTGTATGGGGAATCTGACGCAACAAAATTCGCCCTGTCCTATATGCCCTTAATATATTACTACACATATGCATGGATATAGTTCAATTGGGAACATATCCTATCCGAGAAACCTCATGGTAGTTATATTGATGGTGAAGAAATCCCAACCCGGAATGTTCTCAAGCTTCCATATGTCCTCGTACCTCCTAGACATCATGTGCATAGATCACAAATACAATGATATGGGGTGGAGTTGGCTGCCATCCGACCCTGCAATCCATATATATTGTAAAATGCTCTAGGAACATAAATATTGTATGGAGTATCAAGGGATATGCGAGCACTTTTTGGCTCCATTATACGAGTTCATCTTCTGCACCCCTCCTCCATGCACAACTGAAAAATCCATGGCAATTATAAGGAGAATCGAGGATTGATACCTCATGGAACATGGTACTTATATAAGAATATATGGCACAATGAAACCACCCCATTTGCTTCCCTGGTTTGTGCCTGACAATCTTTTGCTCCAAGAAGTGGAGTATCAGACCATCATACAYGGAGTTGGGGGGATGTTATATCGGCTAAAKAAATCAATTTGGCCTCTGCTTCCATTGTATGTGGGAAATTATTTCTTCGAAAACACTAAGCAGGCCCAAGTAGAAGTAAACACCCTACTGTCCTATCACTTCGGGGAAGAGAGTTACTGGAGACATGATCCAAAAAATACTGTTAGAGAGCATTTCAACAAGATYGGTATAACTTGGGAGTATACCACAGATCTTTGGGAAGAGGAAGAAGTACACCAGAATTCTGAGACATATGATGAAGTCATCTTCAACATGCGTGGCTAGTCGAGAGGAAGGATCACAGACGAATAAAAAGTGAGAGAAGAATCCAAGAAGAAGGCAAAGTAAGAATAAGTTGAGTGATCTTCCCTCATTTCCATATCAACACACTCATGATATGAAAAAGAAGAATAATAAGTACCAGTTGATAAAAAGAGGAGATACAAAGAGAAAGTTTTGAAAAAGAAAAATGATGCGACAAAGAAGAAGTGAAATATTGAGGTCGACAAGGCCAAAGCTAAAGCTAAAGCGGAGGAAAAAGTTGCAACAAAGTAAGAGGCCAAATGAAAGGAAATAGCAGCAAGGGAAGTAGCAAAATAAGCAGAAAAGAAAGCTAAAGAGGCAGATGACAAAGTTGTTGAAGAAGAAAGGAAACAGAAAGACACGGAAGATAGAGGGGGGACACACATCCCATGGAAACGAACATACCGAAAACGTCTACCACTGGTCTAAAAACATATCTATCATAAAATGGCTTAGGAATTGGGATCTGGGATCAATTTCATCTGAGCGAAGTACTAGACCTAAGGAGACTCACCGATGACAGAAAGACAGGCAAGATTGTGCAGGAGAAGGTGAAGAAAGTGTCGGTAGTAGCAGGAGCACCTATTTCGGTGGTCACCCATGTTCTCGTAATGGGAGATGTTAGAGAAAATCCTGTAGAAATGGCTACGACTGGCTCCATATTTATGAATTCCAATGTAAACAACATATGAAAATTGTGCCAATAAAATAAAGAGAAAGAGGAAAGGATCAAAGAGCTAAAAGAAAAACTTCAGCATGTCAAGATTGATGAAAGAAGCCTTCAAAGCTTCAAAATTAGCACTAAGAAAGTCAAGAATGAATTGGAAGGAGACATCATTGACATGTACACTCACCTGCACCTCTTCCAAAATGTAACTGCAACAACCATTGCTCAAAACAATTGGATACAGGAGAAGTTGACACAATATACCATCATTTGTGAAGGCATAACTGACATAGACATATGGATAGAGGAAATCTAGACACACCACCTGAGTTATACCAACCATCAAAGATGAAAATAAATATGGATTTATATGCATTGGATCATTTCCAGCAGGTAGGATAGAAAGATGATAAGGAAGTCACCAAATCTATGGCGGTATGATCGAGAATCCATAAAGAAGCATAAGAATTGATCAAAAGAAGTCAATTGCCAAAGATAGATGAACTTGGGAAGAACCTGGTGTCAGAAGAACTGGTAGACAAAGTACACAACAACACAAATCAAAGAAGGGTAGTATTTGAAGCCGCCACCATYGTCTCCACAGACCTCATAGATCAACACCTATTACAACCAGTTAAGTTGCATACCATGATACATGCTTTCATGACAACACTGGCTAAAKACATGAGTACTCTAGAAGATAGTGTTGCTCTAAATAACGCAACTTTAGAGTCGCTGAATTACAGAAGGATTGAATCCATGTATGATCAAGTGTAATTTTGGACAACATATATCATAAACAAAAATCCATGAAGAAAGGAAAAATACTTGCCTTTTGTTTTGTCTTTTTTCTTAACCAACCTCAATTTCATCTTATTAGTACACTTGTCACTAGGAAGAAGAAGTTGAACCATTTTTGTAACCACTTCTTGAAGAAGAAGACGAAGAGTCATATAGGAGTTACTAAAATTTGTATAAATAGGAATAGAAGCCCATTTGAGAGGGGATTTTTGGACTCTTCAAACATTGTCTATTTCTGAACTATTTTGGGAACACAGTTTCAACTAAAATTGAAAAGTTGTTTTAAAGTTTTCATGTATTATTGTAGAAACTGCTAATAAGGAGAAGCCCTCGGGGCCAACTTTTGAAGAAGGAATTCCTTTGTGTGTGAAACAAATCTAAGCGGTGAATTATTTCAAGTGAAGATGAATGTTGTTCATATGGACTGTAAGAATGCTAGTTTGTTTATAGATTATTTTTTATGCAATCTGTGATATTCTTCAGTTTTAAGTGTTTCTTCAAATATTCTTATGCCTTGATCTTTCTAAGTTGTTAATGTGTGCATTGTTACAATCTGGACTAATATGGTTATATGTATGTGTGCATGCTTGTTTCAAATTCTGGTCTTCTATTCTAGCTATTTGTGTAGGAGTTTATGCATGATTTTGTTTCATTTTCAACTCACTGGTTAAAGTAGATTAGTAATATATTAGTTAGAATTTCATACATAGTATTCCTCTACATCTTTTCATTGCATATCCACTCAACATCCACCATCATTGGTAAATCTGTTTGTAACTAGCCAAAACCATAAAAAAAGTATCAATGGCAGCCGGGCCAAATTTCGGATGGGTCTCTGTTGACGGGCGAAAATGACCGTCCGTCAACTGGGAGAGTGGAACCGGTCCGGGGTTGTCTAAATAACCCAAGCCGTTTGGTATGGACCACCCTGACGAGTTTAACGGCTCCGTTGGCCGCTCTAAGGTCTCGCAAGGAAACCGAAGAGAAAGTGATTTAAGCTAAATGATCTAAACTAAGGAAACTATAAACTAATAAAAACTAACTAAAACAAACTAACTAACTAAATAAAAGAAATTAAACTAAAACTAAGGAAACTAGAAACTAATAAAACAA